>PVHP010003944.1:0-74865 GCA_004024765.1 Zapus hudsonius | reverse complement strand
TTAAGCAGGAGGCCAATCCTAAGTAGGTTCAAAAACATAAAATCCTCACAAGCATACTGCAACCTAAAGAGTAAATAGTGGGCGTCAACTGGCAATAGGGGTCATGAGTAGCAGGGGAGAATGTTTAAATTGGTGAATAATTAAGCAGTCTGAAAGCCCCAGGTTCCAGTCACCGGTCCCTTCCCTCACTGAGATGTTGTCATTTTTTTAACAATCACCACACTATCAAATTTCAAATATGCTCAAGGTTTTAAGGCGTATGCCAGGTTACTTTGAACAATTCAGCAGAAATTTTCTGATCATTTGAGCACAAGAGTGGACCCACTTAGAACAGCCCAGAATAAAAAACCTGGCATTTTTATTGCTGTGGGTCCTCTGATGGGATTAGCCTGCAGGCAACTTGACTGGTACAGTTGGTAAAGTTGGCAGAACGTGTCTGCCAACTTGAGAACAACACCACCAAGAAGGTGTCACGCCCTCTACCCTCACACTGGCGACTTGTATTTCCTTCCAACATTTTGAGACACTATGTTGAACTCAGCTCTAGGGAGCCTCCATCCCCAGTGAAGAGGAGCGGTATGATTAGCTCTGATTGACCAGGTCTGACGGTAAGAGAGAGAGAGAGTTAGCGCTACCTGAATTACACAGAGTGTGGATCAAGATGAAAATAAAAACTGCAGTGTACAGACAGGAGGGGTGAAGGGTCCATTGAAAATCAGAGAGATTAGCAACTCATCACATTATTTGTGGGTTATCAGGAGACAGAGGTAATGAAAGTGAGACCTATATCCTTGATCAATAAGAGTTTGACTGCATTTTGAGTTCATTTTCCCCTGCCGAGAGAGAGACAGCAGGCTTACTATTGATCACCGTGTTAATCCATAACCAGACTGGGCCTTAGCCTGGTGGAGCAGGCAGGAAAAATAAGATAATAAGCAGGAACTCTTGATCTCTTATTATGGTGTGCTAGATAAAGAGAGTGCGGGGGTTCAAGGTGGCATACTTTGTAGTTAACCCTTACCTTCCCTCTTAATTTGGAATGTATGAGAAGAAGAATTGCAGCCCACCTTAGCCTGACCTCTATTTGACCTAATTTTGCTTGTTTCCTAACTAAAGTATATCCAGGGCCCTTTTTCGAGATTGAAGTCAGATAGAAACTGGGACAAGGGACCATCACAAGGACAGCGGGCCTGTAACTGGGCCAAAGGAGAGTCATAATGACACAGGAAAGGAGAAACGACCAAGAAATGCCACTCAGGAAAGCCAAAGAAGAGTTAATTGTAGCCGCTTTTAGCTTTTGTAATGATGTCGTAAAGCCACTAAATCCAGACCCTTTAGATGTGTGAGTTGTTCAGAGTACCTGTCACTCTACTGTTTCAATAAAGAGCACTGTTTAGTCTAGAGTCAACCAAATGAGAAGACCAGAAAAACACATGCATAGTCCTGCTGTGGTAACCACCCCCCCCAGCATTCTGTGGGGTTATTAAAGAACACTGATTGTTGCCCAAGAACCATCTTGGGCTGGACATTGTGACACAAGTCTTTAATCCCTTCATTCAAGAGGCAGAGGTAGGAGGATTGCCATTAGTTCAAGGCCATCCTGAGACTACATAGTGAATTCCAGGTCAACCAGGGCTGGAGGGAGACCCTGCCCCTGCAAAAAAATAAAAAAATATAAAAGGAACCATCTTGGAACAATGATCAACGGACTCTTTCAAAACTTCCAGAGCTGCACTTTGATCTAATCTAAACTCTTACCAGCAATTAGGTATGCCATTTTCATTCTTTCTTGGTAAGTTTCTACTGAAATTTAGACTAATGCTATTTCACCTTCTACCAACATATATGACAGCCTTGTACAAGTGAAGGAACTGTTACCCCTCTGGGCAAGCACCATCTGGCAGGATTTCCACTCTCCCTCTCTGATTCCTCCCAGCCTAAAAAATATGTCTTTAATGTCACTTGTACAAGTGCAAAGAAAGCAGGAGATGCTCTGAGTAGACCAAGCCTGTGGCACCTAACACATGGAGTTAATTTTCAGTCCCTGTAGACAGTGGCTGTGTTTCCCCTGTTTCCATCTTGTTCCTCTCCATGTGCTGCCTTTCCTCCAGCACTCACCAGTTAGCAAATAGCAACTTGGACTGCAAGGTGGGTCTGTGGGTAAGAGCCCTTGCAGCGTGATCATAGGACCTGAACTCAATCCCAAACACCCTCTTAAAAAGCCAGATATGGGGGAATTGGGGATAACAAGTCATGGTTGGCCCACTGAACAATGTAACTCATTATGAACAATAAAGAAAAAAAGAATAGCTTATCCCACACACACACACACACACACACACCAAAAAAAAAAAAGCCAGGTATGACCACAGACATCTACAACCCCTACCTACAGAGGGTAGAAACAGAAGGAGCACTGGGCCTTACTGATCAACCCATCTAACCAGAATGACAATCAGCAGTTTCAGCGAGAGATTCAAGGTCATAGAACAGAGGAGCTTGACATCTTCCTTTTGCCTCCAAATATGTGTGCCCAGGCAAGCACACACCACACATACTATGCTACACACACACACACACACACACACACACACACACACACACACACACACGAATAAAGGGATAAAAGAAAAATGTCATTTATGTCACTGTAAAGTTAAGGGTTCAGAAACAAAAGAAAAAAGTGGAGGGAGAGTTGGGAAATTTGCACACACACAACCGAAAGTATTCTACTTTGGGAAAATAATACTTAAGTGCCCCTAATTAGAAAATTTGGGAGAGTCATTTGGAAATGACAACTTTGAAAAAAATATTCTTAAATTAAATGTTTGTTTGACCCATGCAAACAAGGTACTATGGGACGTTATGACACACAGAAAGACTGTGAAATTAGGTTTCTCAAGTGTTTACTATTTCTTTGTCATAAAAACGTGCAAACTTCTTTCTTCTAGCTTGTTGAGCTAGGCAGTACATACTCATTATGCTACAATATAGCATGGCAGGATTTCTTTCTGCTCTTGTGTCACAACTTAGTCCCCATTGATCAACCTAAGTTGTCACTAAATGACACATTTATATATAAAGCATTTTTAAATGAAATCCCTTCTGATTATTTAGCACCTTATCTTTGGATAACAAGGAAAGTTAAACAACTTAAACAAGTTCATATAATCACTTTGTGGGAAAAACTGGGCAACAACTCAAAGCTTCTAAAGTTAAAAATAACTGGAAACATTTTCCTAAGAGTCAGTTCAGAAGACATGGAGATGGGAGATAGCCCAGTCAGTAGAAGGCTGGCCTTGCAAGCGTGAGAAAAGGAGCTTACTCCTCAGAACCCACATTTTAAAAAGTCAGGTGCAGTGGTGCACACTTGTAATCCAGCATTGGGGAGGTAGAGATAAGAAAATCCCGGAGGCTTGTGGTCAGCAAGTCTAGCCTACTTAATGAATCCTAGAATTCCAGAATGACAGACCTTGTCTCAAAAAAGGTGGACAGCTCCAAAAAGAACACCTAGGGTTGGTCTCTGGGCTCCACACTAACATAGATGGTGCACCCATACACAGACATGCACACCCAAGCAAAAAAAAAAAAAAGGTGAAAGACACAAGAAGGAATGACATCCAAGGCTGCCGCATGACTTCCACATGAACACATGTGAGTACTAGACATACACACACACACACACACACACACACACACACACACACACACACACACACACACACAAGTCAGTATCATCTACAAAGGAAATCATTCACAGATATGGTTAATAGCAGCTTTGAAGTCTCCTATTCCAAGCCATTGGAATCTAAGACTCTTTACAGTAAGGAAAATAGTGAACATTCTCACAGCTCATGTTTCTAAACTGATAGAGCTTGTTCAGGTTAATTTACATTTTGTATAATGAAAAAGTTGAAGAAATTGGGTATTTCCTTTACTATAAAATAATACATGAGGGAGCTGGGGAGTTTGCTCAGTGCTTAAAGCACTTGCTTGCAAAACCTGCCGGCCCGGATTTGATTTCCCAGTCACCCACATAAAGCCAGAGGTACAAAATGGCACATGTGTGTGGAGTTTGTTTATAGCAGCAAGAGGCCTTCATGCACCCATATTCTCCCTCCCTCTCACTTTCTCTCTCTCTCTCTCTCTCTCTCTCTCTCTCTCTCTCTCTCTCTCTCTCTCTGTCCCTCTCTCTCTTTCTATCTCACACACATAAATAAATTATTTTTTAAAATAAAATAACTCATTAGCCCTTATTAATCTGAAACCTCCTCCCAAACAAGCCAATCAAAGATGACTTGAGGATATAGAGATAAAACAGTTAATTGTGAATCATTTAAAGGCTTTGCAAGTGATGCTGGAGAGGCTGAGGATGTAGCTCAGTTGGTAGAATGTTTCTCTAGCATGCACAAGGACCTGGGTTCGATCCCCAGTACCACGACTGGACAGAGTGATGCACTCCTATAATCCCAGCACTTGGGAGGTCAGAGCAGGAGGATTAGACCCTATCATGAAATAATTATGTTGGATATGTCATTCCACTTGCAATACTACATGCTGGGATGTCTCCACTGACTGGGCCACTTAGTACTCATGAGGCCTGGGGCAACTAACTTGTCTGCATTTTCATGATCCATGTGATCAATCAGGCTTTCAAGTCTTCTTGTCTCCTGCAGGGAGATGATCCTAACAGCCATCTTAGCCCCAAGTGTAACCAAAAGTGTTGAAGAGGACCTTGGCATTGTCATCTACTCAATGAGATGTTGCTGTGCCAACTTGGGTTTAGTTGGTTCTTGATTTAAGAAAAAGGAGTAAGTTAATAGGGAAATCTTTCTCTCTTTCTCTTCTCTTTCTACCTCACACAAAAAATCTTATGCAAATAAGTGGAAACTCATAATAGCTTTAAGAAATTGTTCATTTCTAATTTGATTTTTAAAATCTGGATCTTATTTGAAATGGATAAGCATTTAAAATTTTTTATGGGTTGAATGTTTGTGTCCAAAATTTGTTTCTCCAAAATTCATGTGAAAACTTTAGCCTCATAGCAACAGAATTAATAAGTGGGTCATCTGGGGAGGAGATAAATACCATCTTCAAAGATGCTTCAGGGCTCACCTGGCCTCATGAACACACAAGGGTAGCAAAGGAGAGTCCAGCAGCCAGGGACCATCTTGTCAGTGGAAAATGAACCCTCCCCAGACACTGATCTTGGACTCTCCAGCTATGACAGCCATCAGGAATATATTCCTGTTATTTATAAATTCCCCATGATGGGATGGAGAGATGGCTCAGTGGTTAAGGCACTTGCCTCCAGTGCCTAAGGCCCCAGGTTCAATTCCCCAGGTCCCACATAGGCCAGACCCACAAGGTGGTGGCCCTAGTGTGCTTGCTCTCTCTCTCTCTCTCTCTCTCTCTCTCTCTCTCTCTCTCTCTCTCTCTCTGCTTGAAAATGAATAAATAAAATATTTTAAATTCCCCATGATGTGATATTTTGTAACAGTACAAGAACAGACTAAAAACTGACAAAAAAAAATCCTTTTCCTATATTGCATTTTCTTAATTGTGAAATTAGATTCCTTTTGGAAAATAAGATTATCCAAAAAACATATAAAGAACAAAATATTCATAAAATTGTTGTTGACAATATGTGGCTTAAAGGCCCTTTTAGTCCTAAGCTCAACAAAGGTGAACGGCTCCTTAAAGAACAACACCTAGGGTTGGCCTTTGGGCTCCACACTGACATACATGGTGCACCCATACACAGACATGCCCACCCATGCAAAAATAAAATTAAAACTGGTGAAAGACACATGAAGGAATGACACGCAAGGCTGCCCCATGACTTCCACATTACTTGAAAACCTTCTAATGTCTATTCACTCCTTCCACATCAAAGTTAAAGTTGATGTTTCCTTGTTCGTCGAAACATAGACTTTGAGTCAGATGCTGGAAGGTTAAAAGATGGTTTCTAAGTAGTATCACGCACTACTTAGACCATTTATCTCTTGAAAAACATCAGAAAGCCAGGCCTGGTGGCACAGATTGCAATGGTAGCTACTTGAAAGGCCGAGGCAGGATGATCACAAGTTAAAGACCTTCCTGGACTACAGAGTGAGTTCAAAAGAAGCCTGAGTACCTGAGACTCTGTCTCACAATAAAAAGTCAGAAAAGGCTGAGATGAAGGCCGGGGGAAGAGACCTTACCTCCCATGCTGGAAGCCTTACATTCAACCCCACACTAGAAAAAGGAAAGGGGGGAAATAACATTATAAAAATATCAAAGAAATGATCATTTCTAATTTTGCTTTCATTGGATATTTATTTTCAAGTAATTTGGGATATAATAAATACATTGTAAACCCTCATGCTGGACAAAGGTTTCTTTCAATGACCAATAAATAACTGTTGATAAAAGATTCCTTTTGATCTCATAAAATTACCCTTCTGATCACTTTGCGCTCTTTCTCTCTCTCTCTCTCTCTCTCTCTCTCTCTCTCTCTCTCTCTCTCTCTCTCTCTCTCTCTCTCTCTCTCTCTCTCTCGGCATGCGGTATACATTTATGTGTATGTGTGCAGATGCACATGTGTGTCTTTCCCGGTCACTCTCCACCTTATTGATTTGAGACAATACCTCCCTGCACTCAGGTCTCACACATTATGCTAGTCTAGTAGCCAGCCACCCATAGGGAGCTGCTTGTCTCCGACTCCTTAGTGCCTGGACCACAAACACGTGCCGCCATGCCCAACATGGGAGCTGGGAATCCAAACTCAGGTTCTCATGTTGTGTGCCAAGCAAGTTGACAGCCAAGGCCCTGGCTTCCCATTTGGAATTGCTACTTTCCCTTGATAAACCACACCTGCTTTCCAGTCTATGATTTTGTTTTTTTACTACTTTTCCTGTGTCTGGTCATACAATAAAATCTAAAGGCTAATGAAAATATTAATTCTTGCTCTTTATGAGCTAACCTAGACCTCTGTTCCCCTGGTGAATGTGGGTTGTCCCCACCAGGATCCGCTGTGCTGAGAGAAGTGGCCTCTTCCACAAAGCTGCTTAGGAACTGTGTCTCTGGAGAGCATCTTAGTAATCCTGACATTTTCAGACTCAAGTCAGTTGATGGATCACAAGGTTGATTGATAGTTTTCTTTTTGTCCTGGTTAGACTGAAATAAGGCAGAAGGTCATGAAGTGAAATCAAGAAAACATATAAATAATATCCTGGGCACAAATTTTCTCTTGACAATAATGTGTTAGCTATCAAGCACTATTTTCTTTCAGTTGATATTTTAAAAAAAAATCTGGAACCATTACTTATGGTAATGAGGAAGAATCCCCACCACCACAGGAACTCTTGTTCTCACTGACAGTTCACAGGCTGGTCTTCCGTGGTGGAAGTCTTCAGGATCGCCCCCCCCCCCCCCCCCCCCCCCGCGCGACCACCTGGACATTCATCAGAGGTCCTCAGCATTGCATGGTGCTTGGTTGGACATTTTCCATCTGAAGATCCTCCTCCTCTGAAACTCTAAAGCCATCCCACACACATACATGTGCCATCGAGAGGGCCAATGGACATCCCAACTGTTGGGAAACCCAAGCCAAGTCTCAGCCCTCTGGCATTCCCAACACTAGAATGTCTTTGAAGAAGGCACCAATCAACATAGACCCATGAAGAGGAAGTCAGTGTCAGTGAATCGGCGGTTCATTATTCCAGTAGAGAAGGTGCTGTTACTGTTGAGATTATTTTTTAATTTTTAAAAATATTGTATTTATTTATTTGAGAGAGAAAGAGAGAGAATGGGTGCACCAGGGTCTCCAGTCACTGCAAATGAACTCCAGACACGTGAGCCACCTTGTGCATCTGGCTTTAAGTGGGTACTGGGGAATCCCACTCAGGTCCTTCTGCATTACAGGCAACTGCTAAGCATCTCTCCAGCCCAAGGCTGTATTTTTCTTTATGGTATATTCCTACTTTTCATTTCACTTGGGTCCCACAATCCAAGACTACAACCCAAAGCAATGTGGTTTGTAAATCCATGCACCATGGTCATTATAAAAAGGGCTGATGGGATTCAGATCTGGCTTGTAACTCCCAATACCAGAAATTGGCTATTAACCACATTGAGCTGTTGATTGCAGAGACTTATGAGGTTCCCAAAACAAGACAGGCTTCTGTCAAAGCACTTGAATGCCCACTCAAGGTAAAAGATAAGACCATATTGATGAAGACACCACAGGCTACCATCACACAACATTGAGGGACCTGGCTCAAACCTGAAAGGAAGCCAGTGGTTAGTCCATGTAGTGCTGGAACGTGTACATGAGTTACTAGGGGAAATTGGCCAGCAATGGTGGGAGAAGGCAGGCAACTCTGCTATAAGAAAACAACCAGCATGACAAGATATACACACCTTTCAATAGTAGCACTCAACCTAGGTGGATAATCAAGTGCTCTCTGATTGGCTAAGAGATCTGCTCAGTGACAAGGAACCCATAGCTGGGACTGGGATCCAAGCCAAACTCCTATTTAGACCAAGACTCTGGACTAGAAGGGGAAACTACCACTAACCATTGACCTAAAGAGAGGCTCCACACATTATAATCTCACCAAAATAACAATGCATAACCCATTTAACCTATGCTGATCTCACTCTTCATTGGAGAACCTGGTTTTATTTTTCAGAAGGCAGGGAGAGCCATGAACAACCTAATTCTACCAACAATACCAGAAATGATAGGTGACTCCCTGGCAAGAAAGGAATCACCCACGGCACATCAGCTAGGGCCCAGGTGAAACCACAGAAGAGCAAGATGAGCAAGAATGCTCTGACAGTGAGCCAGTCAACCCAGAATGATGCCAACAGACACGGAGGAGACTCAAAAAGTTCAAAAGCAGAATTCCAGAAGCTACTAAGAGCTCAACACTGCAGTAAACTTAGACTGGATCACCATGTCTCAGGAAGTTTTGTGGAAGAAGGGATGGAAAGACTATAAAAGCCATGGTGAGGGGGATACCCAGAGACATTGCCCCATGCCCAATGACTGACTGCTACTCAAATAGCTCATAGCCCTCAACCCCATGGTGCATCCCACCTAGGAGGGTCCTTAGTGGGATGGGGCAGGGAGGAGGGAAATGGTGGGTGGTACCAACACATGCCTTGTCCATACAAAGTTTCTGCTTAATAATGATAATATTAAAGGAAAGGAAAAAGGGGGGAAAGAAAGAATGGAGCAGAGTGATATGCTCAAACTCATCACACAGCCAAAATCGAGCTCTCCAGTGTTTAAAAGAACAATATTGTTCTTTACTAAATTCCAAAATCATTGACTTAATTGATGTCAACATTCTCTGAGGTCTTTTCTCTAAAGTAGAAAGTAGAAAGAGGAAACAAAATGTGAGCCAAAAAAATGTATATTTTCAAGTATTTTTTACTTTTTATAAGAAAACAATATTTGAATATATTTTAACCTTATAGTTGAAAATTAAATATTTAAAATTATTGCCCAACAAAAATGACCCCTTGAAAAATAAGGGATCATTCTAATCCCATATACAAACATTACTGCATGCACATACACATATCTTTCATGGACTTAATCCCACAAGGACAAAGGAGTGGAAAATCCCAGAGCAATTCCCAGAAAACTCAATCATAAACCAAACTTCAGGGGGACCAGTGACACAGTATATATTATGAAAACGAGTCTCAAGGGGTACATCCATGGATGACACCAGATTTCTGAGTCAGAGCAGAGAGGGAAAAGACATTAAGATTTTTTTTAATGGTATAAAACTTTGTAGCAGAATAAGTCAAGTCTCAAGAGCTCCTTCCAACTCACATAGCCAAGAACTGTCTTAATGTTACTCTAGAGAAAAAGCACCAAAGCCGTCACAGCCATATGGATTTTCTAGGTCATGGAAAGAGCATGAAGGCTCAGAGAATGTGAGGGAGGGTTAAGGACTGAGCATGAAGTGAGCAGCATTATTCTCGTTGCACTCCATCACTCATATGGGCATACCTAATGGCAAGAAAATACTGGGAAAGGTAGTCTCCAACTCCAGAGTGACATACATGCCTTCCTTACTTATGTTCAAAGATGATACAAATACTGGACATGGTCTGAGAGTAGGGATAAATGATTGACAGCATAAATTCCAACAATGGGTATAAAAATATTACCCCAAAAGGGCCAGATGAAACCAGTTGTACCCTGGCTGTGCACTTCTAAGGCATAGACTAGTGTGGACACAGAGGATGCTACATCTAGCCAAGATCCCTCATGTGTAGTCATCACAGGCTAATCCTAGACACCACTTTAGTGGGGGCACAACTGCAGAAAGGAGACCACAAAGAATGAGCACTGGCCAAAAAGAGGCCCAAGTTTTCCAGGCAGATGGGACTAGAATTCTATAGAAAAGCAAGATGGAATTTCAATCACTGTCATAGTCAGCCACACGCTGCTGGGATGAACCTCCAAACCAGGCACAGTTATGGGAAGAAGGGATTTATTGAAGTGACAGATCAGGGAAGTTCCATAATAGTGAAAGAGGCTGGCCCCCTTTCACAGGTCCAAACAGAGAGAAGCCATCACCAACACCACACAAACACCAGCAAACAGGCAGGGGAGAGAGAGAGAGATTTCTTTCCTTCCCCTTGATATATCCTTAGGGCAAGGTCTTGCAACCCTTTCCCAGACCTCTTGACTCTGGAATTTCCTTCCCACACTGCCCATCCAGGAAAGGATGTTTGTTTCTAGCTAACATGACTTCCTGAATCCACTGAACCTCCTTTCTCTCTTCAGTTTGGAGGAAATCTGCTACACAACACTCAAGATTACTGTAGACTGCTAATAGGTCAATGTGACAACAAAACTTAACCATCACAATTGCCCTACTTACCCTTATGAAAGGTGAAAACATCCACTCAGGGGCTGGAGAGATGGCTCAGTCAGGGACAGTCCCTGTCTCAAAAGCATGAGGCCAACACTCAGAGCTCACATAAGTGACAGGTACGGTCATACATGTGATTCCAGAGCTGAGGAGATGGAGAAAGAGACTCTTGAATTTGCTGGTCACCCAGTGTAGTCTACGTTGTGAATTCTAGACCAATGAGAGTACATATGGACAACATCCCTGAGGATGACACCCAACGTGGCCCTGTGGCCTCCACATGCCTGTGCATACATTTTTAAAAATCCAATCAGATACCAGAAAATGAAAGAGCTACATCTTTTGGATGTCTATAGTAAATGTGTACTTTCTGCAAGTCCTTTTCAGGGACATTTAGTGTAATTCTGATTTACTGCTTTCTTCAATCCTACAATGAATATTTGTGTGAGACCAGCCAATCTAGCCTAGTTGATAAGCCCCAAGTCAATGAGAGATCTTGTCACAAAAAAAGAAAATGGAGATAGTAATTGGGTAGGCCAAACACTGGCCTCAATATTCAAATATGCATTCAAGTACCGCCCCCCACACAAACACATAACACACACAAAAGTAAATATATATATATATATATATATATATATGTGTGTGTGTGTGTGTGTGTGTGTGTGTGTATGTATAAATATATAACAGTAAAATATTATCCTAAAATTGTTCTGGTTTTTAGTTGACTATATACATTAAATAAGGACCTAAAAGCAATAAACAGGTAGTGGATTGTTTAGCCCAATACTGACTTAAAATAATTCATTTCTGATCATTGAATAAGAGGTTCTGCAGTTCTACAATAGGTGTAATAGAAAGAATACTGAACTGAGACCCACTGACAGCAGACTCCTGTGTAACAACGACAGATCACTCAATCTATCTGGACTTCCCCCTTTTTACTTACAAAACTAGATGATGGAGTTAAATTTATTAAGTTCTGTTGCTATAAATATCAGAAACTTGAATAATAATATATCTTGTAATTCTCATTTGAGCCAAAAATACTAAAGACATCATGCATGATTAAAACAAAAAAAAAAAACTCAAAGAAATGTTTCATTTTCTTCTGTCACCAAAATAACCTCAACAGAAATCACATTATTGATGATTCCTCTGCACAAGAGAGCAACTGCTGGCCTAAATTCAGATGGATGACTGTCGCTAATGTAAAATTTTCAGCATCATTTCACTTAAACTCAAAATTCAAATTCAACAAACACTTATTGTGCCAGGAGCTATTCCATGGGAAGAAGACAGAACACTGACCCTGTCCTGAAGCAGCTGACAGCATAGTTAAGTAATTTTCTCACAGTAGGTTTTCAGCCTAGAACACTTCCAGCCTAAAATGATCAGACAGAGTAGTAAGACCAAGAAATGTTAAAATTAAATGACAACATTTCCAAGCCATCTCAGAGAAGAGGCTCACTTTTAGAGGTTTTTCTCACATTTTTCTGAACAATAATTTCTTTTGCATGCATTGTAATAAACAGCTTACAGGGATTTGGGTTGTGTATGCGCATAAAATGCACATAAAGTCTGACTGATAGCTTATTTTAATTTTCATTTAAGCCATGTTAAAATTAACTACTTATATATTAAGTAATGCTTGAGTCAAATTTTCAAAGTTAACAAAGAAATGTGATTGACATCAGAATAGTCGCATGTTACAAAATATAATTACTTAATTTTAAAAATTAACTCCATATAATTAACTAATACCCCAATAATTAAGCAATATGTAATTAAGTTATACTCCCTGCCACTTAGTTATTTAATCATAAAAGAGAACCATATTTTATAAACAAAGGGAATAAATATAAAATCTATTAATTAAATATGTGGTTGCAGTAAAGATAAACATCAGGAATAAAAATTATCTTATTTCTACAACCTGTATAATCAGAAACCAGGTTTCACAATCTTATGCATAATTACTACATTTGTATGGAGTAGTTGATGTGGTTCAGTTCCTTAGTTTGAATAATGGCTCTGCCACTTACTGGCTATGGTACAGAGCTTTACCCCTCTAAGCTTATTCCTTCATCAGTAAAATAAAGATAATAATAGTGCTGTCTTCCACAGGTTGTTGTCAGAGTTAAATCAGAATGTGTAGCTAGCACTTACTCTAACTCTTAACACCCAGGAAAGCCTGGTCACAACTATTAACTAACTAGTATGGGAATTGGCTAACATGATATTAAGATATTAGGATTCTTTGTTGTCCATTCTACAACTGACCTACTTGTTATTTGACTGGTAGAGAAAATGTAATAATGGAAGGAGGTGTGTTCTTTTGGATAAAGTCCTGCAGAGTCCTCTTCTCCAATGAACAACCCCTTTTTGCCCATAAGGATTGCTGATGAAAGTCTGTTAGCCCCACTTGACAAGTACTTCAGCAAAGCAGTTCTGGTAAGTATAGGCTCATGCTTCAGAGATGGACCTTTTGAAGAGAAACAAGCAAAAATATAAAATTACTTTAGCTAATGTAAATTGAAGGAAAACTGCAGAACTTTGGGAACATATGTGCAGAGGGATGGACATCGGGCTTGATTGGACAAGCAGAGCATTGGTGGTGCCTAGGAAAGACCAGGTGAATGATTCTTCTCTGCCATGTCTGTCTACCACAATTCTCTGCTTTCACCACAAGTTCAGAGGAATGAGATCCCCCAGGCATGGACTGGAACCTCCAAAATGTGATGTCAAGCAGCATCAACCTGTGTATTAATAAGTTGATGATCTTTGGTAGTTATTATAGTGAAGAAAAACTAAGATACCAGGAATGTCATAAAGCCTAAATGTAATTCCTTTAACATTATTTACTGGGGGAATACCAGTGTAAGCTTCCACTTAGTGAGCCTTAGAAGTCACAGCCATTCAAAGCATGCCTGTTAGAGGAGAGTGTCCAAATCCAGAAGATGAGTGCCATCTAGTACAGCTGACAAACCATTTAAGGTGAAATAATACCATATCAGCAAAATGGTTGTTGCAGTCAGCATTCTAGTTGCTGTGCAGAAAGAACCCAAACAAAAGCGGCTTGTGGAGGAATGGGTTTATTTGGCTTACGGACTTGAGGGGAGACTCCATCCTGGCAGGGAAAACGATGGCATGAACAGAGGGGTAGACATCACCTCCGCCACAGCACTGGAAGCAGCGGCAGGAAGGTGTGCCAAACACTGGCAAGGGGAAGGTGGTTTATAACCCCCATAAGGCCACCCCCAACAACACAGCTCCATCGAGGTTATAAAATCCAAACTGCCATCAGCTGAGGATCGATTACCCAGAACACATTCATTTGTTTGTGGGGGACACCTGGATCAAACCATGACAATGGTACTCTTCATAAAACACAACGCACCCTGAATAATGTGAGAACTATTGGGAGATATCCATTAGAATACATACTATCAATTGTAGATATGATATTCTCTTCTCCCAAACCATCCCCATCTATAACTATTTCCCTTTTGACAATGTCGTGTTTTAAAGCAAAAATAGAATAAATCAAACATACAAACACACACACACTTTCTTGTATTATAAAACTACTGATAAAATAATTCAGTTCCAGCTTTAATTTGTGTATCGCTTACCTTCTTATTGCTGGCACAAAACACCTGGCTAGAAGCAGCCTCTGAAAGGAAACGGTTTATTACCAGCCTACAGTTTTGAGGGGAAGCTTCATCACAGTGGGAAAAGCATGGCAGGAACCAGGTGTTACATCTCCACAGCAGCAGGGAGAAAGTAGAATGAGCTAAGAGCTGAGGAAGGGGCTGGGTGATAATGTCCAAAGGTCCTCCCCAAGTGACACACCTCCTCCAGCAAGGCTCCACCAGCTGGGGATTCAGTATGAGACTTAATCACAAGCACAGGAGGCTATGGGGGACAGTTTACATTCAAACCCCCACAAACGTCATTGTTCCTGAAATGCAAAGAAAGTATCCAAGCTGGGAAGTGCTTGTCCAGGAGCAACAATCAAATAGGGATTCAGGGAATATTCCAATTTCACTATTAGAAAAATGAGTTTGCTTGCATATTTTAGCACTCATGGTACTTAAGCTTTCAACAAGATTGTCAAATTTCCAGGAAATGTTTTATTCACTTGGTTTCCTTTGTCTGCAAAATGAAGCTATCACTAAAATATGTCCAAGGAAATCTCAGTAGAGATCTTTAGTGACAGAGAGATAATTGCATAGATGGGATGAATTGGCTCTAATTCTTTGTGAACATGCTAATAATATCCCAGGGAAAGTGATGTAATAGATCTGGAATTGTGAAGTAGAAGCCCCAGAATAACCTTATGATTCATGTCGCCAAAGAAAGTTAAAAAAAAAGCTTTTGAACATGAAAGCAACTTGAACCCCATCTTCTCAAAGATTCAAAAACTCTGTCTTGCTAAATATTAGCTTCCTAATCATACTAAGTGTCATAGCCACACACTGCTGGGATGAATCTTAAAACCAGGCACAGTTTTGGGGAGGAAAGTATTTATTGAAACTACAGATTGAGGGGAAGTTCCACACAGTGAAAGAGGCTGGCCCTCTTTCACAGGTCAGAACAGAGAGAGAAACCCACCACCAACACCACACACAGAACAGCAAACAGGCAGGAGGGCCCAGGAGAGAATTTCTTCCCCTTTATATAGCCTTAGGGTGGGGTCTTGCAACTCCTCAGACTTAATGGCTTCCTGAGTCTTTGGAATTTCCTTCCTGCATGGCCCACACAGGAAAGGTTGTTTACTTTCAGCTTCTTTGAGCTTCTTTACATCCTGCCCCTTTCTGAGAGGCTGCCTTCCTATAAACATCCTCAGAGACCCACCCAAGATAATTAAAAAGATCAAGTGGACAAAACCTAACCATCACACTAAGGTTTTTAAAAATGGTTAAAATCAACCCTTATTCATTTTATTCACGATGTATACTTTATCATTTTAATGTGTTTTTTTTTCTTTTTAAACACTTCTGCAGGATTGAGAAATCTTTGCCTATACTGTATTTATTTCTCAAAGTACATAATTTTATTAAATGGTCAATTTGGAACTACTGTCCAATTTGGTATAATCCTGGTACCACAATTTTCACTTGGATATCCAACTGTTTGAGGCCATTTATGGAATTTTTTTCTTGTCACTAAATTGTTTTGTGTCTTTGTTGAAAATTAACTGTCTATATATATATATATATATATATATATATATATATATATATATGTGGGTCTGTTTTGGGAATCTGTTTCACTACTAGGTTTGTCTAGCTACATTATGCCTGATTAGTCTATTCTAGGTTATGAATTTTAATATCCTCATAACAATTTCTTTAAAATAAAATAATAAGGGCAGACTTACTTTGTAAGCACTAGGCTGAACCTGCTCATGAAGGAGGAGTGAAATGTTTCTTTTATGCCACTTACATTTTGAACTTCTTACTGAACACCACACCCGGTCCTAATGGATACCAACTGCAAGGAGTTCTGATGTGTGTCAGGACTGGGGCAACCATAGCCAGGTAAAGATATGGAAGGAGCTTCCCCAGAGCCACAGAACTGAAGATGGGCTGTTCCTGTGGAAAGTCAGGGTGCTACATGGAGAAAACATCAAAAGGACAGTGGGTATGAAAGCTAGCACATACCTAACCCTCACCAAGATAGCCCTCGAACTTAACAGACGAGAACTCATTCATGCCTTGATTTGTTTGTGTTTGAAACTCTCTGGCTTAGGAGTGAGGAGAACTCATTTGCTTGAAAGGTTCTTCTATCTATCCAGTTAATTATAGTCTCTAAACTTCAAGCAGCATCCAGAGAAAAGAATATTAAAGAGACACAGTTACACAGCCACAGTGGTCCCAAGATTTCAAGGAACAGCTTGTTGAAGAACACAGCAAGCCACTAGTCTGTCAGAGGAACCACCTGCCTGAACTCTTCCATGGTGTTTGCTTGCTTGGTTGCTTGGTTGTTGATTTTTTTGGGTGGGGATGGGGGCAGGGGGGTTCCTCTTTTTTGCACAAGTCAAACAAGGTTAAGCCAAAACAGGCAAGGACATGCTTTCAGAACACTGAACACAGGATTGTTAGTCATTACATTAAACAGCAAAAGCAAGTGTTGATGGAGTACCTGGGACAGGACATTTTCTGAAAAGCCAGGTGGAGTTTTGCAGCAGGGATGTGGAAGTTGGATAGAGAAAGCCAGGCCAGTCTCCTGGGGATGCCTGGTGGCTCTACAGGAGCCCTGTGATTGCAGTGTGATGTGGAAAGATGACTCAAGTGATCAAGTTGGCAGAAGATCTGAATTCCTCGGAAGCTCCTTCCAGCCTTGGCCCAGAGCTCTGCTCTGAGCTGGTTAACTGGCTTTCACAGTGCACACTATGGAATGACAGCTGTCTGTATCCAGTGAGTCATGCAGCTGCTTCGGGAGCCAAGTGGCTCCATCTCAGATGGATGCTTGGCTCTGGCACTCTGTGGATTACTCCTTTTCCACCTTTACCATCTCTGAGTCCATCAAATTGCTCTCTGACTTATGGTCCCCATGTATTCCAGCCCAAAAGGACTTTAAAGGTTGGTAGACTATCAACCCCCTTGTTTCCAGATGAAAAAAAATGTATACTTGGCTCTCTGGAAATGTTTTAAGTGGAATATAATTTCCTCAGCCTGAAGTAAGAAAACTCTGTGCACTTGTGGTGCTTCTTTTCGATGATCTTTTTCTTTGTAGGTGCTGGGATTGAGTTGAGGGCTCTGGCCTACTGACCTATCATCTACCCCCAAGCTACACCCCTCACCCCAAGAAGAGTCAGTATTTTCTTCTTTCTGAAATCATCTGTTCTAAAACCCATCTTGTGTTTCAACCAACCAATGATCAAATCTCTAAATATGATTAGAAGAACATGGAATGACGTCTTGCATTAAAGTACATGAAAGACATGATCATCACTTAGTAAAATTCATCTGAAGCATTATCATGAGCCTGATAATATTGTTTTCATTATGAACTTGTCTGTGGTGCTGGGCCAAATTAAACGAAAGAGAATGCCAAGTTCATTCAGATTTGCTATTCCATGGACATGTAAGCTTGGGTCAATGGCAGAGAGTGCTCCTGGCTGGTGCCCTGTTGTCTTCTCCAGCTCACAGGTGCATATAGGTCAGTGAGCACTACCAGGTCCATCTGAGTTAGTGCCATGCCCATGGGGGTATCATCAACTTGGAAAGGACAGGGTTTTTTTTAGGGATATAACTTTGCTTTGTCCATTTTGTCTTCCTCTCTTCCTTCACCTGGTCCATATGAATAAGCACGTGACATGATACCCTTACTGCCTACTCTTTCTTTGGAAGTTCTGAGTCAAGTTCATTACTACCAGTAAGAGAAGAGTTGGGTGAAATGCAGTTTGTACTCCATCTTCCTTTCCTCATTGTAAAATTTCATTTTCTTCTAATTTGTTTTATGAACAATATAATTTGAATTTTGTTGATCATTTTGAATTCCTTATGAAGCAATGTGCAATTTATATTTTATCAATAAGTATAATGTGTCTATAAGTAGCAGAAAGAAAATAGACTCTGAATGCATATTACCCTACTTTTTGTAGTGTTATGCTTTGTGCTTTGAACCAAAGGAGGTCTCAGGATGTATAGGTTGGCTTTAAACTCATTATCTTTCTGCCTCAAGGCCCAAAGTGTTGGATTGCAAGCATGCACGACTATATCCTGTTCCATTCTGATTTTTTAAAATTTATTTGCTTATTTACTTTGAGACAGAGTCTTGTTGTATAGCCCTAACTGGCCTACAACTCTGCTATGTAGACCAGGCTGACTTTAAATATTTGGTGATCTTCCTGACTCTACCTTCTGTGTGCTCAAACTACAGGTACCAGCCACTAGCCTTTTCATCTTGCTTTTGTATCTTTCTTCAGCTATTTAATTCCTAAAATATTAGGATGAGCTATTTCACCTCTTAGAGATTCAAGTTTCTTTACCTGGGAATTAGGGATAAGACTCTACCCACCTAAAACCAATTAGTCATCAGTGATGTATCATTAGCAATGTTTGACATGAAACAACTCATCTTCAAAGTACTTAGGGATCAGTCTATCTTCCCACCAGGACTGGGCTTTCTCAGAGTCTACAACCTACCATTGCTTTTCCACTGCAAAAGTAATGCCTTGTAGGCATCAAGCAGGTATGATATTAATATGGAGACAGGAGGAAGTGGGGCCAGAGAGCCCCTAATGAATCCATAAGTGAGTCTCTATGACTGCCAAACACTTAGCTGCCAGCAGGTCAGTCTTGGATTAAGTGGGAATTTGTAGAAAGTAAAGGTAACACTGAGGTTTGTGACTCAAAAGGTTCTCCTCTGGGTGACTCTCCTTTTGTTGTCCCAGTAGTTGGGATTGAACCCGAGGCAAGAACTATATCCCCAGCTCTGTCCTGGCCATTCTTATGCATTTGGAAATTCAAGTACTGCTGGAGATTATTAACACTAGAAGGTACCTGTAGTCACCTTAGATAGTTCAGACAAAACAAGTTAATGACCCATGGGTTAGATCCAGCTCCAAGATTATTAATTTGGAATGACAAAATGATTTTCAAAATAGATGTTTTCCCATTTTGGAAAGTTATTATCCAAATTCTATTGTTATATAAAAACTAATAAAACAATCTGCATTTTCACAGGAACATTCAATGAGTCAATTAACACTGTCCCTTTTACAATATGGCTGTACATTCCAGGCTGCTGAGGTCTCCACCAGTCCAAATTAACCCACCCTTGGTCCACATCACTCCTCTCTTCTCCCTGCCAGGTTCTGGTAGGCGTTTGGCTCAGCCACTGTTGACCATGTACAAGTCCACCAACTTTCAGAAAAGGGGCCAGCCTGGAGTTTAGCAGTGCAGCACTTGACTGAGCACCTGGAGTCAATCCAAGGTAGCATTTAGAGTTGGAGAGCTTAAGCAAATTCAGGAAGGAAGTTGGGAACGGAATTATCAATATATAAATAGTACCTATTATTATTATATCAGTTATTAAAAATAAAAATAATTTTGACCAGAAAGCTAGTTTTGTGATTCTATGCTGTGGTTCTGCCTCGTTTTCCCTGATCATCATCTTTTAGTGTCTGGGGGTTGTTTTGTTTTGTTTTTCAAGGTAGGGTCTCATTCTAGCCTGGAGTAATCTCAGGATGGTGAAACTCCTACCTCTGCTTCCTGTATGATGGGATCAAAGGTGTTCATACCATGCCTGGCTCTGATGACCATCTTTGATGTCTACCTTCATCCTCACACTTTAATGTTACAGCACGGAGAGAGACCATGTGAGCTACTGAGTTTCAAAGGGGACAAACAGAAAGCAAACAAACAGTGTTTCTTTCTCAGTGGCCAATGAAATTTTGATATTGCAAGGCCAAGGTATAACATTTCTATCAAACACTGTAAATTATACTTATAAATAGCATGTTTATGTCTATAAAGGATGATATTTCTTGGGCTTTTGTAATATCGATATTTTGTTTGCCAGGTGGTTGTATTTCATGTAATCAGGACTAGAAAACAATGATTTAAGTAACTCTGGTACACCCAAGGACCTTTCTCTACCAACCCTGACAAATGGCAAGATGAGCTTTTGAAATGTTTCCAAATTGACAGATATAAGACAGTTTCTCCTTATATTGAACTCATACCTATTCTCTGCAGGACATATGCCTCTCAACTGTTTTTTTTTTTTTTTTGATAATTCGGTGTCTGATATGAGATGAATTTTTGTCACTGTCTTTATTTTACTGAAACTATATTCTGTACCAGGCAGAGAGCTTGGAACTTTGTATCTCTTCTCACAAATCCTCAACTAGGCAGAGCAGTGATATGGATTCTCTGGAGCTCATACAAGCTCTGCTAGGCAGAGGCTCCATTCACTAGCTAAATCTGGACATAACCTCTTTAAAACTAGAGGCCTGTGTTCTTGACCCCTCTATTTCCAGGTTTAAAACCTCACTTCTTACTGGTCTGAGAGGAACCTTAAAAGGTGCCAAAGAAAATTTCTTGGTCCCCTGTAAATATGGGGTATTGAGAAAGAAGCTTACTGGGCCCCTTAAATACAAACAAGAACCTTGACAAATGGGATGCTGGGGTTGAGAGCTGAGTATTATGTGTGAGAAACCTTCATGAGGTAGTGGGTGAAGGAAGTCAGAGAGAGTTTAACTATAAAGTGTGGACTGGAAAAAAAAAAATGTGAGCTGGGACCGAAGGAGGCGTTCAGTGGCAGAGCGCTTGCCTAGCATGAGTTCAATCCCCAGAACATAAATAAATAAAGCATGGGATGCATATAGGAAGTCAAAGAAAGGGAGACGAGTCAGCAGTTTTGATTTTTAGTTTGATTTTTTAATGTGATAATAACACAGAATTATACATACTTATGTGCACATTTACACAGTTCACATTTCATTTCAAGTGTAGAATGAGCATGGTTTGGGGTTTTGCTAGTACCTTTTTCCCTGAATTCTTCCTCCATTTTCCTTTTCAAAAAAGTAATAAAGATTTAGCTGTAAGAAATAATTTGGCCAAGTGAGGTGTCATATGGAGAGAGAAGGTAGAATGAGGATCTCCAGTTCAAAGCTAGCGTGGGCTGGGCTATATAGCAAGACCTGTAAAATTAAAAACAGAAAAAGAAAGAAGAGAATAAGAACATCAAGGCTTCCATATGGTCGAGGGTGCTCAATAAATATGTGTTCATTTTGCATCTACTACCATACAGGGTCTGGAGACATGAGGACACGTTTTGCACTCTCTGCCCAAATTATGCATCAGGTGGTGTGTATCTTTGTGAAAACAATGATAAAAATAATCCCAGGGAATTCACGGATTTCTATTAATATTTTATTACATGTACTGTACCTTTGGGGACAATATTTTTACTTAACATACACTGGTAATATATGGCTCTTCCATTACTTAAAGGAATAATAAGCATGTTAAACTGTTACATTATGTGGTAGATATTGGCTGAGTTCTACAGAATGTCTAGCCGTGTTTATAATACCCAGAAGAAAATTAAATATGAAGGCCAATTTATGTTTTTATTTTTAAATTGCTGACACAAACTGTTTCCTTTTTAATTGAAAGTTTCATGGCTTGATTATAAAACCTTTACAACCAAAACAAAATCAGTTTGTAATCACTTGATGTACTCATGTTTTGCCACCATGCCAATATTAAATTAATTCACCTTCTAATAAAAATAATTCCTAATGTTGAGAAAATACAGATAAGTAGAGGTAAGCTTTATTAAGATCATCAGTATTAAAACTAAATCCTTTTCTTCTCATTAAAGGAGATACAGTGAATTTAATTAATGAACATTAATCCCTAGTTGACATTAAATTCATCTATAACTCTACACTCATATAGATTATTAACACCAAAGCATAAGGATGTTTACATTGATTAATATATAGAAGAAACACAGTTTTAGTCATGCCCATGATTACATCCTAAGTATTCTATAGCTGAACTAATCACTGAAGGTTATTTCTTTAGTTTATTGACTATTTTTAATTTAGAGGAGACCAGAAAAGTAACATGTCTAAGAAACAAATTAGAAAACTTTACTAGATTATTGAGAGTTGATATTTTCTTGTAAAACAACTTGAGCCATTAAACTATAAAGTTGAACCTCACACTATATTTATAATAATAAAATAATTGAATTTTCATTTGGAGAAATAGCTTTAATTAGTAAAATTTTCTTATTTATTTTATTTTTTCCTAGAAAAGATAAAATTTTATAGAGGAAGAACTAGTTTATCCCCAGCATTTTAAGAATCGTTCCAAATGTTAAAGTTTTATTGTTGTTTTATTTTATTTGTTTTGTTTAGTTACAAAGATGCTTTCATGTAGCCTTGGCTGGCCTCAAACTTTTTTTAAAAAATATTTTATTTATTCATTTTTCAAGCAGATATATATGATATATATACAGAGAGAGAGAGAGAGAAAGCACCAGGGCCACCACCTTGTGGGTCTGGCTTATGTGGGTACTGGGGAATTGAACCAGGGGCCTTAGGCACTGGAGGCAAGTGCCTTAACCACTGAGCAACCTCTCCAGCCCTCAAACTTCTTACATACCAGAAAATGACCTTGAACTTCTGAACCTCCTGCCTATACTTCTGTCATGGTTTGATCCAGGCGTCCCCCACAAACAAATGAATGTGTTCTGATAGATCAATCCTCAGCTGATGGCAGTTTGGGTTTTACAACTTTGATGAAGCTGTGTTGTTTGGGGGCGGGTTCATGGGGATTATAAACCAGCTTCCCCTTGCCAGTATTTGGCACACCTTCCTGCTGCTATTTCCAGTGCTGTGGCAGAGGTGATGTCCACCCGTGCCATCATCTTCCCTGCCAGGATGGATTCTCCCCTCGAGTCCGTAAGCCTAATAAACCCATTCCTCTACAAGTCACTTTTGTATGGGTTCTTTCTGCGCAGCAACTACAAAACTGACCGCAACAACTTCCCAGGTACTGAGATTACTGGTGTGTGCCACCACACCCAGTTCACGTGGTGCTGGGCAAGCACTCTACCAATCCCCAAGTTGTTTTATTGTAAAACATTGTTATTTAGTAACTTCTATTAACTATATGTTTAAAGCAAACCAGTCTGGAAGGCTTATTTATATGTCAGGGGATTTTTTATTCTAGTTTATTATTATTATTATTATTATTATTATTTCTTTCAGGCTCTAGGTTGCTTTGCAAAGCATGTTATTGTGTATTTTAGAACTGATGTCAAATAATGATCTCTTCCCAAGAACAGGCAGATCAACTTTCAAAAAGTTTAAGTTCAATTCATGAATTCCTTTATATAGGACCTAAAACTTCCACCAGGGCAACACAAAGCAAGCAAAAATAACTGTTTACAGTGTACATGAACTGGAATAACTTATTTTTATTTTAAATCACAAGAAGAAATAGACTTGTATGTTATCCAGCTTTTCAATTTAATGATAAGCACTAGAGCTGATTAATTACATAGACTACAAGATGCCAATTTTCTTTATTTACCTTTTTTTTTTTTTTTGGTCTTGATAAACATGAGTGTGCTTGAATGGACACCTCTATTTTCCTTGGGGTTTTAAAGCTCCCTTTCATGTGTGTGAAAAATGGCTAACTGTGTCAGGGTTTATCAAGCAGAGCCTTGCTTTTGGGGCTGGCCCCCTTTTGCCTTATCTAGCAAACACATTACCCTCTCCATGAAAATGTGGCAGAGTAAACACTGCAGTGGACCTGCACACATAACCAAAGTTACCTTTAAACAGCCTCAATACTCTCTAAACTCAGCCAGAAAGCTGATTAGGTCCCAGATCTTTGGGCATTATCTTATTTTTGATAGCTATGCTATGAAAAGGCAATAAAGAAAAAGCTGTTAACTAGGAAAGCTAGTTAACGTGTGTGCTTACTTAGGAGCTGTACTTAAAAGGAAAGGCAGAGAAAAGAACTGTGTAAACTAGTGTAACTATTTGCCAAATCTCAAAGGGAGCAATGTCTAAAAAGGAATTTATAAATTAATTAAAGGACAGCCATGATATTTCCTTAATTCTCAGCAATTCCCCTACAGGAAACAACAGATCACAGGGGTATATTTGCCTTTTTGGGGATATTCTAATAGCTTTGGTGGTTTTTTTTAAGGCAGTTTTGAAATGATTATTAGTTTGCTTATAAGAACATCAAGGATTTATTCTAGGTGTGTAAAAAAAATTCAGGAGGAAAGTTGTATGTTTCAGTAAAGTTACCTTACCCTGACCAACAAAGGGATCGGCTGGTGAGTTTGCTCACTGGTTAAAGGTACTTGCTTCTTGCTTGCAAAGCCTGCCAGCCTGGGTTCAATTCCCTACCACTGATGTAAAGCCAGATGCAAAACAAAAAACAAACAAACAAAAAAAAGGTTGGTGTGAGCATCTGGTGTATGTTTGCAGTGACAAGAGACCCTAATGCATCTATACACATTCACTCACAAGTAAATAAATAAATAAATAAATAAATAAATAAATAAATAAATAAATAAATAAATAAATGAATGAATAAATGAATAATAAATAATGTTTTTCTAAGGAAAAAGTGAGAAAAATGTCTATTATTGAAGCTAAGTTTAAAAGCTGAAGTTCAGTTTGCATATCAAATCACACAGAAACATATTGGGGCAGAAATATTTCCTCAGATGTGCAAAATTCATCCTAGGCGTGGAACAGCTTAGCCTCCACAATGTCTGGAGTCTTGAGACTTACTCTGCTTTGGGTGTGCACATGGATTAAATCGGACTGTAAAGAACAGAATTGAGCAGGATACGGAACACTGGAAGAGAAGGGTGTGGTTCCAAGACATGTAGGGCAAGGCCAGCTCCTGCCTCAGCTTGATCCAGGCAGTTATAAAAGGAAAACTGGTGCTGTGTGTGACTGTAACACAAGAATGGCATATTCTATGACCACAGAGAGTGACCTAGAGAGGAGGAAAGGGTGTTGTTTGCCACCTCTCACACTGCCTTCACCTGAGCTGTGATCTCAAGTTACTGACAAGAGTGGCAGAATACCAGCACAAAAACACCAGGAAAGATACACCATGTTCAAGGTGATGCTGCAATGGTTTCTGGTGGAGATCAAGTTTATCATACCTCAAGCTCAACACGTGGATGGGGGGAAAAAAATCAGACCTTAAATTTTTCATTGTTTCAATCTACTCATTTTCACATCCAGATGTTAGCTTTAATCAGTGTTCCAATATGTTTCTGAGATATATGTCTACTGAAAATACGACTGGACTCAGACAACTTAATGATGCTCATATAAAGCACGTTCTAAAGAGATGCTTTTAACAAAGGATGTGTAAGTGTCACTGATATATTAAATATTATTAACAGAGGTGTAAAATTTTGCTCTGGAGGACATAGGCACTTAGTCGAAGGCAAGTATACTTAGGGAGCATGCTGGCATCCTCACCAAATCAAGGGTCTGGCAAAGGCATAACTGACTTTTTAGAGGATTTGGGCAGAGTTTTTCCTGTAATGTGATGTGAAAGCATATCAGTGGCATGCCCACCACTCCTTGGGGCTTAGGCTTTACATTTAAGATGATTTTGTGTACCTCGGCTTGAGTGACAGTGATTGCTTTGTGCCTTGGGCAAGCTCAGAAGTTTTGCACTTCTGAGACTTCACTGCAAGTCAGATTCTTTCAGCAAATTTATTGGACCCAATCCAATTTCAGTTTTGAAGTCTAGCCACAATATTACTGGTGACAATTACAAAAACATTAACATAATAATATTAATAAGACATTAGTGCAAACTATGCTGTTGGATGACTAGGAATGACAACTTGCCCAATTCTGCTTTAAAAGCTTTACAAGAGGTCATAGCATAAATCTATATAGCAAGCCCTGCTAACAGGTACTAAAGAAACACAGGGACAGAGAAATTAAGGTACTTGCCCAGGGCTGTACATCTAGGAAATAGTCATATTCAAAGAAATTAATTTTTATGTGTATGTCTATATAAGCATTCTTCAAAATAGTCAAATCATCCCCTCAAAAATAAATAGGACCCCACTGAATTTATTTGCTTCCCCAGGAAACAACATGTAAAATCTTTCTCATGATTATGAATAATATACAGTGTCCTATTATAAAAGCCTGATAGTGTGTAGAGGTTCAAGGTTCCTTCTCAATGCAAACCAATGATTTTGAAAACATTCCAGAAAGTGACCAAAAATCAATTCTTATGGCATCTCCAAACTTGTTTACCTCATGGGATTACAACGTGTAGAAATTGTTCCCTACAAGCATATCGTCCTTTCTTTCACCTCTCGGGGTGTGCTGTAGTGCCCCTGGCTGCCAGGGAGGCATGGGTAAATATTTCCTTTGCCAGCCTGCCCTTTCCCTTTCTCTCCGGTTGTTGTGTCTGTACTTACATTTGATAATGGCTGTTTTCTCAGCAGAAAGATACATCTCCTGGAGTTTCGCAAATGTTCTGTTTCTTCTCTTTTTTGTCATTGAATATCATCTAAGGATAAATAGCAACATCTAGGGATAAAAAGAGTTGCTGAACAGGATAGATATTATCAGCAAAGAAGCCATACAACTGGGATCTCCCCAAACCACCCCAAAATAATGAGAAAGGATTTAATGGCAACATAGATAAGAAGCACTTAATAAAAATAAATAATAAACTAGAATGGGAAAAATGTATCAGAGGTAGTTAATGCCTTTGTCCTCATTGAAGGAGCATTAAGACCAATGATAGTTTTTGTGAATAATATGAAAGAATGAAAAAGGTTTTAATAAATGCTATTGTCATTCTTTGCCATCAGTAGGTATATAGACACCCCTGTATTAACCTAAGAGTTGAAATGGGTGAAAACTGCCCTAGACATACAGACTTACATGTGGACAACTGTGCCCTTGACACGTGACTTTAACTTTATGAATCTCTAACTCTTACCTATAGCATAGGATACTCAGGCAATTAACCATTTTAGAAATGACCTTTCCATCTGACCTAGAATGACAAAATGAACTCCAGTGGGCAGAGATACATGCTGGTGCGAAGATGACCTTTTCAGGCTTCAAGAGTCTCTGAAACACAAATGAAAATTAAAAAAAAACAAAACCACCAAACACAATATACAGCATGTCACTCAAAACAGCTCATCTCTAACTTGGCTTTTGCATACATACCAAAGATCACCAACCAGAATAATGACCAGGGATGCCAAGAACATATTTGTTCCTGTTCTTTACAATAATAGCAATGAATAAACACATGAAGGTAAAACATAAATACATGTGTGTTATGCTGATGCTAATGTTCCCCCCTCCCCCAACAAACCCCCATCTTAGAAATCTCACCGGTTTTGAACGAAGTAATAATAAATTCAAGTCGAGTTTTCAAAATTGCTAGGATGAACAGATTATTGAAATTTTGCTTGAAAAAAAGCACACCTATTTTGTTTATTAAAAGTTTACTTGTAGGTTGAAGAATTTGTCTCCTGTGAATATATCAAAATCTTTCCTCACTTATGGAATTAAAGAGTGTGGTAAAACTCCAGACTTTATAAACTGAATTCCAAAACCACATTAGAAGATTCTCTGTGGAAAAGAACCATTTTGTCTGCCCACTGTGTCCACACCCCAATTCTGCTATATTGCAAGAGGGCAAAAGAGAAAAGAGAATCCCACACAACTTAATACGGTCCTCATCACCTCTACAAGCCCTCAGTTAAGGAAATATTGGTCCCGTTACAGCTTTCAAACGAATCATCTCATCTCATTTCAGGAAAGTGGGGAAAATGAAAGTTTCATATTCTGCAATGATTAATTATATAAACTGAAGCGTCTGGAGAAGTCTTTCAAATATTTGGGAGTGGCAGGTGGAGAAAGGGTTGCCACCAGAAAGTTGTTCATTGAAATCTCTTACAGGATTTTTTTTTAACCTAGTCTGTGATGCAGAACCCGCTGTGCTAAATTATGAAGCAAAGGCTTTGGGGTGGGAACAATCAATCAAAATACCTGGGGTAGTGTGTAATGTGCGTGTTCTTGCCAGCGTGAACAGGCTGCCCCTGCACACGGTCCCCCAGCAGGTTAAATAAATATGATACTATAGACAAACCGACAGGATCGCAGGGCTGCCTCACTCAGCTGCTGATAAAATACAACCTTCCTTTAATACACGCTGGGAAAGTTATTTAACACTTACAAAACCTATATCCAATTCTTGCCCTTTCTCGTTTTTTTTTTTTTTTTCAAGTCTTCGAAAGTGTAACTCTTTTTAAAGTGCAAAGGGAGGAAGCTGCAAGGTGCTGGGTGGGGTAGGGAAGGAAGCAGATTTAGTGACGCCACCGCCACCTTGGACACTCAGAGACCACCGCCACCTAGGACGCAGGGAGGCGCAGCTGTTTAGCTGGGGGGGTGGGGGGGGGACAAGAAGCTTTGGAAAGAAACTGGCCGGAGAGTCCACTGAATACACATCACATCTGAAACACTGCGACCGATCTGGAAAATGGGAATAACTTGTTGAAACAATTCCTGCCGGGAGAACCCCTGGGGTATTTCTTATTTTCTTTGCTATCCATTTGTGGTCTGGGATTTGAATTCATGGTGGGTGGGGGAACCAGAATGTTCTAGATTTGAGCAGGAAATAATTTAAAAGAGAGCTGAGTACTCTCAATGGAAGTGTCCCCACCGAGCTGGTGATGACAATGACTTCACACGGGTAAACCTGGGCAGCGGGGGGGGGGGGGGGGGGGGGGGGGGGGGGGGGGGGGGGGGGGGGGGGGGGGGGGGGGGGGCAGGGAAACGGGAGGACGATTGCCCCGGGCAGTGAGGACGTTGCGCAGGTGTGCTTAGAGGCTCCCAGGTAATGCCTTCGCTGGGAGAAAGCACATTTCCCCATCCCATTTGCAAAGGGATAAAAATGAAGGGCTTTCTCTGAGACGTGAACCTGGGGGCGCCTGGCGTCCGGCTCCTGGGGCAGCGGCGCAGGACAGTCGTGGGGACGCGCGCTGCGGGGCAGGTGCGCAGCGGAGGGCGCGGGGACGAGAGCGCCCTGGCCCCTGGTGAAGGCTGACAGCCCGTCTCCTAACGAGTGAAGATTCTCGTCCCGTCTAAAACCAAGCTCTCCTAAGTGCCGCTGGTGCAGCGTAAATGCTGGGAGCGGAGAGAGGCGTCGTCTGCCACTCAAATACCGATCTTTCCCAGCCTGTTGAAATGACTCGTCGGGCGGCACGAGGTGTTGACGGCCACGTTTGTCAGCGCGCCATCCCCGACACTGGGAATAGATCCTGTGCGTGCCTCCGCAGCCTCAAGGATTCCAGTCCCGCCCCAGTCAGCACACACCCTCCCCTCCGGTTTCTGGAATCTTCGGTTTAAGGCAGAAGCTGAGCTGAAGGGTCCCAGGGCCCAAGCTCTGAAAAGTCCCCAGAACGTAAGGCTCTCCTGGGGGGAGGGACTGTGGACTAGCTGGAGACCAGACTGGCTCTGGAGGGTGAGGTTACCTGTTCTCAAATCTGGGGGGGGGGAGATGGGGAGAGGTCAAGGAGACCGCGAAGAGTTCTCCCTCTCCCCCCCCCCCCAGGTAAGCAGTGACTTGGGAAGGCACCCTAATCATTGTAACCTTTTTTGGAGAATTTGAGCTTTCAAGAGCTCTTTACCTGAAACTGACACCCGCAAGCACTCTCCGGGGACCTGTTGGGCAGATGGAGTGGCAGGGCCAGGCGGGGCCTGTTGGCGAGACACGGGGACATTTGTCATGGGTGACCCGGAGCCTCGACTTCTGAGCCCACGCCGAGGCGAGGAGGCCCGTGCTAATGTAATAAAGCAGGAGCGACAAGAGGAAAGGCCTCTCTCGCCCGGGGGCCGCCACATGTTCACTTGGTTTTACTGTCAGGGCTGGTCGAGGCTGTGGCTTCATTTCATATTCCATTAATATTTACAGCAGCCATTGAATTTTCCATTACAAAGTTCACCATACACTGCTAATATGAAATTTTAATAGTATTGTGCACATTATGAAAAGTCCACCATTAAAATGGGAGGGGAAGGATCTTGGGGAGAAGTTGGCCAGGGAAGTTACTCTCCAATGAATGCTTGAAATGCCCCCAAGTCGGAAAATGTATTCATTTGCAAGTATTATCATAACAGTGGGCATGTTATCAATATTGAAATCAAAAGAGAGGGAGGAAGTGCAATGAGTTAATAAAAAAAAAAAGGCTGACTAAATCGAGTTTTCCAAGTTGTGTGTCACCCATTTTGCCCTCACATAAAGAAAATGTTTCTGTACTTATACTTTAACGATGTGCGGAACAAGCCAGTCATTCCCAGGTTGACTAAACTCCCCTCAGAAGGGCAAAGGAGACTATGGAAATTCCTCCAACCCCTTTGGTCCCCTGCCCTCCATCTCCACGCCTCGAGCTCTAGGCTTTCAGTGTCCCAACGCTGCAGTCCTAAAGGTGGTCCCCAAAGAAAAGAAACTCCATCGAGATCTGCAAAAATCACTTGTTCTCTTTGTGAAATACTCAACTTTAAAGGACTAATGTTTTGGGAAGTTTTCAGGTGATAGACGAGTCTGGGGGATGAATCCCATTATGTGTAACCCAGGATGCACAATCCTGTGCTGAAAGAGAGAGGGAGAGGCGGCGTTGGTGCTCCTGCACAAAACTTAGCCTCAGGAACCTCCCCAGTCTTGAGAAACCTAGCTTCTGAAACCCAGGACCCTGAGAGATGGGAGCCAGTTTCTTCTGACTCTCAAAGCTGCTCAGGGTCAAAAGTGCCCTCGCTTCCAGCTTCAGCTCATAACAGGTCCTTTCCACAGAGGAGCGCTTGGAGAGGTCCCCCCCCTCCAGTCCTCCCCACTCCCAACCCCCCAGGACTCTTGCGCATGTGCACACGCACCTCTTCACCCTCTGAGGTGAAGCAAGTGCTACCAGCTCACTGCGATGTGTCCAGATGTCCTTCCCACTTGAAGGATATTCCACTTCTTGGGAGACAGACCCAAGTTTCTTGCTCTGGGAATAACACTGTCCAATAGATATCATGGAAAAAAAAGAGGCATCTTTGTTTTGTTTGGGGGACAGGACATGCTGTGATTTCTCTAGTTTGCATCAAGCGTTCTCATGCCTTCCACCCACCCTCACACCATCGCTCCTCACACTCCTCCGGGTGTAAATTAATGACAGTACTTTGAGCCCCACTGAGACGTCTTAATAAGCTTCTATTTCTGCAATGAGAGGGCAGTTTTTGAATCTTTAGGTTACTTTTTAGCTAAAGAAATATGACAGTGCCAGAAGGTAAAGATGGGTGACATTTCCTCTGGATGATCTGTTGTTATCCCCCCCACACACACACACCAGTTTTTAAAATTATTACTATTATTCCCCTGATTCTTGTGAGTTGTGTGTGTGTAAAGCCCCTAAATGTGTCCTGCTTTGTCCCATCCTCTGTGTGTGTTTTTAGAGAACATTTGAATAAAAGGCTTGATGCCAGGTATTGGTGACACAGGGGGTGGAATTTTCAGCCGTTCCACAAAGAGTTGGCCGCCTCTATTTGCATAAGGTCAGAGTAGGGCTTGTGATAGAACTTTTCCAGCATCTCTGTCTCTTAGCAACACTCTTGCACTCTTGGTCTCTGCATTAAATTGACTGGTCCCTTCCTTTTCTTCCTTTCATTGGGAGGCTTACAATAAAATGTCACCCTTCCAACCTGTGCCTGTCACCCAGTAGGTCATCTGTATCTCCCCCATCCTCCCTCCCCTTCCCCGCTTCTCCCCCTCCCCTTTCTCTTTAGCGCCAATTAGACTAGGAGATTATGCATTGGGTGGATTCCCAAAACTGTTTCATTTTACAGTGTTAATTAATATTAATACCAATTCTCCCTTTGTTATTAATAAAAAAAAGCCCTCATAAACAGAGGCAAGATCAGGAGCAAATTGCCAGCACCTGTCAAACAATGGGCCTGGAGAGGGGCAATGGAGCTAGTGGAGATGAAGGGAACAGGCTTTAGGTCAGCCTCCCACCCATTTGTTGGTTGAGCACTGCAAGGAAACCCTCGAAGTGCTTGGAATAGGCCAGGCAGCCCTCTTGGCTCTGGGATGAGAACTGGTGACAGAATCCAGATGCTGATAGGTGGTGTTAACGGAGGGTCACGTTTGGACAATAGTATCCATCACTTGCCTCCTGGCTCTTCTGTCACATGGAGTCATTTCTGGCTACTCCATCACTCCTATTTAGGGTAGATTCAATTATTGCCTTCACCTTGGCAACAGATATACAAATCTGCACCCAAGGGATTTAACAGTAATCATAATAGTTCCTATTGGTTTACGAGGCTTTCCTTTCTTATTCATTTTAAAAGATCATCCCTATGTGTTGGATGAATGAATCCCTTCTGATTTTATCCTGTGACCAGTGGCACAAACCCACAGAATAATGGCTGCTTAATTAACACAAAGACTTTTATCTGAAAGCCTTAATGGTTATTGCTGTTTTTTCACATCAGTTGTGCAAATTAAATACTCTGGATAATTGTTTAAAAGTTTTGCAAACTTCCAACTCAGCTTCAAGCTCAGTACATCTTTCAGAGTAGACAGAAAATGTTCTTTTTGTAGAAGTGTTTATACTTGGATGAAGGCAGGGGTGGTTTAAAAAACGGAAAAGCAGGTAGTGCCGTTTGTGTACCTTTTATTCATAAAGCTATGGATTCAATTAACTTAAAGAAATTTCAAATTCCAAGAAACTCTACCCAAAGGTGGTGGGAATCAGAGTAATGGTAGAAAGCTGCTGAATATCCTATGAATTCCATCCTGGACCTAGACACTGACCCCCTTCTTAAAGGAGCAGTTAGTTTTCTGAAATGTATTACTCATCCACTTGAATGTGGCAAATGGTAAAGGAAAGTACCCTGCTTTCCACTCGCGTTTTCACAACCTGCCACTTCTGCATTCTCCTCCCTTCATCCTGACTCACACAGCCCTGCAATTCTTGCAAAGCATTGCCAGATAAATCTGCAGGTAATAGGGTCTGAGACAAGCAACCAGGGTTAAAAGTCAACTAGCTCCTCTTTAATAATTCACATGTCATGTTTCTACCACAATGTCAAGTTTGCTAAAGAAGATGGACAAGGACTGAGGGCTTGGCCACTCGAGTGCATGATTCCAAGCCTCAGAGAGAGGAAAACCCATAGCTATCCCCACACAGTATAAATACCATACACACACTCTTCTCCCTAGAGGTAAAGCAGCCCACCCCTGGTTCAGAATGCCTGGTATCTCTTTGCTGTCTGGAAGATTTGCAGGTATTGAAATGCGGTGAGGGGAACCATTTCAGAGGACTTTTTCTATTTTCATTTACTCTTCCTGACAAATGTCTTCATGTTTCCAGTGTCTGCCTTCTTACCTATTTCCAATGGTAATTCTGCTCATATTTTTGCCACTGTTAAGAGCAACCCTGCCAGAGCAAGTATCCTTACAGATACGGTTCTCTCTTTACCTTTGTAGGTGAGCTTCCTTCTTCAAATGGCACAGCCCCTGATAGTTCCCATGCTCCTATTCCCTTTCTTTTTGGAAGAGCAAGTGTGCCTTTCCCCCCTTCTTCTTTCTTCAAAAGTTTGCTCTTTCCAGGAAGAGAGAGGGACATGTGTATAGTCATAACAAGAACATAAAAAATTAATGAATTTGTAAGCAGATTTGAGGTTGAGTCTGGAATATAAATTGATAAACTACAAGATCCCAAGTTGGACTAGAAAAGAAAAAGGAGGACTACAACTTGATTAGTACCTTGACTTTACCTAAGTACAGAGGAGGGCATGAACCCCAACCTGGCTTCCATTTTTCTATTGTACCCAGCACCCTCTAGGACAGTTCAGGTTCCCAGTTGACACAGACCAAGCCAAGGGAGTCATTTCGTTTGCAATTCCTCTCTCCAATCTTTTCCAAGTCAAAATATTAGATAGAAGGTTTTTTTCACCAGGAGGGTTACATTCTGCACATGTATCTCCAGCAAGCACACAACCATTTGAAGAACACCTGTATTGTGTTTGTATGGTTCTAAAAGATATTAAAACAAAATGATACAAATAAATCAATATTTGGAGGGATACTATTTTATCCTCACAGCATATCATGACAGAGAAAGAAAGAGTGGCTTATCCCCCATTTCATTCATTTTATGACTTTCAGGTTATGAAAAATTCTCTATTTTCTGGAGTCTTTTCCACCTTTTAGTTTCATGGCTATTTCGTTTTAACAAACATCTTTGCAGCCATTGCTCAGCACACAATGGATGCCCAGGGCATTGTTTCATACACTCTTTATGACATGAACTTCCTTCGATTTCTGACACAGACTGGAGGTGAAGGTCCGTTCATAGGTCTAAGTTGTGAGAGGGGGTAGATGTAGCAACTTCCCTAGGGACAAAAAATAGTTTATCCGATTCAGACACATTTTGACTGAAAGAAAAAGTAGTTTTGAAACAAATATTAAAGTTTGGGTCTGAGGTAGGAAAACTAAGTTCGGGGATGCTAATTGGTTACATAGTGGCATAAAAAGTGTCTATGATGCTCACTCCCTGAAATAATCTATTTGTGATCAATATTTTAAATTTTGAGAGGAGTTACAATGTATCCAGTTAAACCAGAACCTAAGGACTTAAGGTACACCTCACAACCTAGGCAGGAGGGAGGGAATGGGCAACATTGGTGGGCATAAACCACATACCTGCATTGTATCTACTCACTCTGCATCCTCAATTATAAAATTAAACAATCTTGCATGCTTGACTTGCATAGTTATTTTTTTTGAAAGGGTAGGGGCAAGACTTGCACTTTGTTCTTATTTGCATAGTGTCTTAAGGATTTCTAGAAGATTCTCTAATTTGAGACTTGGATTTAGCTGAAACCCTTTAAAGAAACGAACTTTTCAGAAAGGCTAGTTTTGGAAACTTATAAACCTGCCTTTCTAGGCAGGGGTTATGGGAAAGGAATTATGGGTAATACACCTTTTGGTTCACAAGATTCCTCCTGTTCCTCCGCCTGCGTTTCTCTGGATATCCACCCTCCCCAGCTCGGTTGGCACTCACACCAACCCAAATCTTGCAAGCTCTACATACATTTAGGGTGTTCCTTCACGTCCAATCATGGGTCCCCCACCTCACATTAAGTTTTGGGCAGGGCAAGTTCTGCAGGTCTAGGCAATCTCTGGACAGAACTGTTTCACACTGGCTATAAAGTGGGGAAGGATAAAGGCGAGGAAGGAGGGGAGCTGTGCTGCCCCATCCTACAAAATCTTCTACTCAGAGGAACCTTAGACAGCTAGGATGGACTGAGCAAAGAAAAAGCATCTGGCAGAAAATGTGTTTCTGCTCTGGGCCACTTTCTTCTGGGTAAACTTGGTGAGAGGAGAGAGAGAGAGAGAGAGACCAAAACATCACTAAAGGAAGTCTAGTTGAAGTTTGCAAGAGACAGGATGAGAATTGTAGTCAGAACACCTCTGCAGAGGACGGGACAGAAACAGCCTGGGAGATAGCAAAATGCCCTTGTCTGCCTGCGAGTAATAAAAATAAATGAATGAATGAATGAATATAAATAAAAATAAATGAATGAATAAATAGAAATAAATAAATAGAAATAAATCACGAAGAAGCAAATTTAGGCAGAGAGGTCTGCCAGATTTTTTCCGGGACGGCGGTCAGCAGTGGAGGCCGCTGAGGGTCCGGGGGTCCCCGCCGCCCGCCGCCCGCCCGCCCGCCCGCGCGTCGCCCGCCTCCCTCCCGCCGAGCCCGCAGATGATATCTGGAGTCCGGCTCACACCTATCATTTGAAGCCATCTTCGCTCTGTCTTCCAAACATCTCGAGCATTTTTTGATTCCACTCGCAGCTCGTTCTTATTGAGTTCTCCGTGTCTCCCTGCAACTTGTCATAGCCTGTAATCAAATGCCCTTTCTGTCGGGAGTTAAAGTCCAGAGGGCAGCGGTTCTATTTTCAACTGACAGCCGAGAAAAGGAGCCGCGGAGGCCCCGCTTTTGTCTGCCTCGGGGTTTAACTCCTGCGGAGCCGGCTGCGGAGACCGCAGCCCGAGGCCAGGTCACAGGTGCGGGGTCCTCCCCGGCCCGGACCCCCTCGCCACCCCGCAGGCCGGAGCTCCGCGGGATCTCGGGGTTGGCTGGCTGCGGAGAGGCTTTTACTCTTTTAGAGGAGCTGAAATTGACCAAAGGGCAGAGAGGGAGAACGTGAAAGAATGATCAACATCACGGGAGCAGAGCTTTGCCTGGAGTTGGTTATCAAACTGGTTCCGACTATTTCCTAAGTTAGTGAAACCCATCTTGGAAATTATTTCCACAATCCTGAAATCAAAACGGTGCGCAATTTTCTACTTGCACTTGAAGGGACAATGAAGACAGGCTGGAACTTCACACCCTTGAGAACTGCTGAGCCTTTAGGTTTCCTCAGCCCCAGAAAATCTACTTGGTGTGTCCCACAGGTTACCTGACCTCACAGTGTGAGAACCTCAAATTACATTTAGGAAATCCTGAACCCTACTTCTTACCTGACCAACCCCTCAACCTCCCTAAGGGCACTCACTGGTGGATGCAAGTGAGTATCCCAGACATTCTTTCTTGTCTTAAAACACTTTGTGACTTTACAGATTCACCTGATGGGGGAGGAGAATAAGGACAGAAAGACAGGTCAGTGAGGAATGGTAACTGGAACGGAGAGTCAACCCAGAGTCCTGGTCACTGCTTTGCCCTTGACTTGTTTCATGTCACTTCTCAAGGCAGGTCCCATCTCCAATCCTAGAAACCTTCTTCCAGGTTCCCAAAGGGAGAAGGGAGAGGCATGACACTGTCTTCACCCAACCACCAGAAGCTAACCTGCCCACCTTCACCTGGGTGTCCCCCCAAGGAGAAGCATGAGGTTCTCCCCGTCAGGGGTCCCCACCCACGCTACTAATTTCTTTCTGCACCGGAAGCTACTGAGAATCTGATGCCAATAAGGAATGCTGTGGAATGCTAGGAAAGGAGAAATAGGCCAGCTGAGCTCTGCAAATGATTTCCTTCCTGAAGATGGGGAACTTGTGTCCTAAATTGTGAAAAGGAAGGGAAAGTAGAAAGATTCGATTTGAGAGTTGGGGGCTCTTCAATATTCCTCCACAGAGTCCATTGTGTTCTGCCTTATAAAAAATAACAGACATTTGTTTTCTGTATGAGAAGTCACTGGTGGGATAGAATAGTGAGATATAATAGAGGAAAGTTTAATATCTTGGGAAACATACACAGCAGAGGCTTTTTATCCCCCAAAGGGGATAAATTAAGGGAAACATACAAGAAAATATAAGTCTGCTGAAACACACTGAGTTTGCACAGTCAGTTTAGGGGTCACTATCACCTGCAGCCCCCACTGTTCTGTTTATTTCTGAAGGGAATTCTGTGGCTCTTGATGCAGACCAACAGCTATGCATCGCTGACTTGATGGACACTGCTTCTATTCCCTTCAGTCTTGAGGAAAAGCTAGCACCCCACCCCCGCCCTGGCCATGAACCCTGCTTTATAGGAGCCACAGTCACTTAAAGCACTGGTCAGAATACCCAGGATATATTTTAGGATCCTGACAATGATGGTCTCATTCTCCCAGTTACCTAGTGGATTCTATTCAGAATGAAGCTATTTGGGGACACATAAAAGCCAGTAAATGTCCCGATGCACAAAAGAAAATGATGCTTTCTGCCTACTGCCTATTTCCACTCAAAAGTGAATAATGCCCCAGTTACCACCAGGCCTGACTTGATTTATCTTGGTTAATAGGATTAACGTGTCAGCCTCTCTCAAGAATTCCCAAGTGTATATCCGGAGTGTCCCTGACTGGCTGGTGTCTCTTTTCCTCTCTGCCGGGCATAATGATGCACCTACAAGCCTTTGTCCAGTGGGAGCAAGCAGATTATCTGTCTCCTGTGAAATAAGGCGTGTTGCAGCCCCTTTGCCAAGACCAGGAGCCAGAACCCAGTCACTATAAAATAATTGTGTCACTACCTCACCATGCACTGTCCCTGCTTCATTTGTCTTTTGACTGTAATTGAATGGTTGAAAAGCAGAAATGTAGACAAATTCCAGCTGTACCGAGATCTGTTTCTTCCTCCACTCCCTCGGCCCATCATTAGATACCTTCCCTCTCTGTGCAGGAGGTCAGAGTGTATAAATATAAATTGCATTTTGCATTACTTCTAGATGAGTGAAGCTGTCAAAGCAATAATATGAGCTTTCAGACCCACATTCTACCACTTCTTTCCCATTTTTTGGCCAGGAGGTCATGTGCAAATTGAACGTGACAACCCAGAAGACATGTCCAACAGACTTGTATTGTTACCCAGTTCAGCCGCCTGGCTCATAACATCCTTAAACCCACATTAGTTCCTAGCATCCACCAGGCAGGAGCTCCCAAAGGCAGGACCCAGACTGCTCTGAAAGTTCACTTCAATGGGAACATTTTATCTGTAAGTAGTAGGCAACATTGACCTAAAATATTTTCCACCTAATATTCATGAGGATGTCATATAGTGTGTTATAACACAAAGAACAAGGTGAAATGCCAGAGAGGTCCCTAGAATAAATACACACACACACACACACACACACACACACACACACACACACACACACAGAGAGAGAGAGAGAGAGAGAGAGAGAGAGAGAGAGAGAGAGAGAGAAATTTGCTTCTTTATATTTCAGAATCCAGTTGTGATGTGATGTGCTTACTGTTTCAACAGGAAAATGTCATCATGAAGCTACCTGACTATATGGATTAGTATTGTTCTCTTATAGGCAACATTGTGTGTGTGTGTGTGTCCATGAGTATAGAAGTGCATATGCAAATGTGTGCTCCTATTTGTGGAGGCCAGAGGCTGACATAGGGTGTTTCTCTCAATCACTCTCCACCTTTTTTTTTTTATCAGATAGTCCCTCATTGAACCTAGAGTGCTCACATTTGGCTAGAGTAACTAGTCAGCAGGCCCCAGGGATCTTCCTATCTTGGCCTCGTCTCAGCACTGGAATTACAGGTGTATATTGCCAAACATGGGTGCTGGGGATCTGAAGTAAGGTCCTCATGTATGTGAGGCAAGTACTTTACCCAGTGTTCTATATACTATTGTTTTAAAACCATTTGCATAAGGAAGGTAAAATTTTAGCAGCTTATTATCACTCTCATTGCAAAGTAACCTTCCTCAGACTACTTTGTATTGGAGGGATCTAAAACTTTCAATTTCAAGGACATTGAATGGTTGGAGGATCTGATAGGGAATTGTCTGTGTGACCCATTGATATCTCGCCCATATTGCTGTGAAGTAAGAGCTGTTGTTCACAGACAGGGTGTTTGATGGTTTCTAGGAAATGAGTGGCTGTTTTCATTCCTGTTCCAAATGGACAGGTGTCGACATCAGAATTGGCAACCTGGTTGGCAGACTCAGAATGGCCAACAAACAAATGGTTTATGGAGAATAAACTTCCATCCCTCCCGCGATGACTGTGCATATGTGAGTAGAGGCAGTGGGGAGGGAGGAGCAACGGAGCCACTAGGGCAGAAAGATTGATACAGCTCCATGAAGCATAAAGGGGCTACAGCCCTTTGCTTCCAAGTGGTGCCATATGCAATGGCACCTCTCCTGGACCTCATCTTGTGTTCTATCTGCACAGATGAGTCATTTAATCTTCCATAGGATGCTCATATCAATCTCAGCAAACAAAATTAATCAAGCCAAGGGTTTTTTTCAAGCTTTTTTAAATTAGCAGAATTTCCAGGCATCTTTTCTTTCTCAAAGAAAGTGTCATTTTTCACCCTTTGGGTAAACTGAAAGTGCTTGGATATGAGGGGGTGGTTAATGAGAGTCACGAGTGGGAATACCTTATTCATAGTAGGAAGAGACTCCCTCTAGTTTTCAGTGGACGATGTTTTAGTTTTTTCACATAATATGTAAGTTATCATATGTCATCAGATGTATGAAACTATGTCTTTTTTATTTGTACACATAGTCCTTATAACCCAATTATTCATGTAGCATTTTACTCATTGAGTGTGTCTGTGTATGGACACATGATGTTTATGCTTTAGAACAGAACATTGTTGGGACTGAGGATATAGCTCAGTTTGTAGGATGATTACCTAGCAAGCACGAAGCCCTGGGTTCAATCCCCAGCATTATATAAACCAGTCCTAGTGATGCATACCTGTAATCCTAGCACTCAGGAGGTAGAGGAAGGAGGATCAGAAATTCAAATTCATCTCAGCTAAATAGAAAGTTTAAGGCCAACCTGAGATGCATGAGCCCATTTCTCAAACAAAATAGACAGAAATATTATAATGCCCCAGAATATAATATCCTGTTTTTCTATTATTGTTTTTTTTCAAAATACTAAAGTTGTTTTAAATTCTGAAACAGTAATGAAAACTAAAAATATCAATAATAATAATAATAAATAACCTTCTGATTTTGAAGCTTTTTTGACCCTGAACACATTTGATACCACTTTTTCTGGTTGTCTTCTGTTATTTAGAATGTCTAATTTTTCTAATTAAAACTTTAATGGTTTTACTTCCAGTTACAAGAATATAGTTTCTCCCCTGTGTCCTGATATTTCTCCTCTCTTCTTTATAAAGCAATTTTGTGCAAACCTGACAACTAGTATCTTATTTTTACTCCAATACATTATCAGAAATCCTAACAGTGCCACTGAAAGGCTTTGGTGAGGCTAACTTCCACAGCTCCATATGGTGGAGTACACAACCCTGGGTGTATCATCTAGCTCTCTAGGCTTCAGTTGCTTGCTCTGGAAGATGGGAATTTTGAGAGTCCATTGTCTACAAATTTCCTTGAGTATTCTTGGAATCTCCTGCTTTCCTTGCTTCAGAAGCACAGCGATTTCTCAGAGGTGATCACCGTCATTGTTGTGGCTAGTGACAAGGACAGCAATAATAATGGCAGTAGCAACCTCTCTAAAAGTCAGGATTTTCCTCCATGAAACTGAAATAATGATACCCAATGGGTTGTCAAGAATAATGACGTGAGGTAAAGTTGTAATGGATCTGGCAAAGTGGTGGAAGTAGAACCTCCCTTCAGTAAATAGAAGGCAGTTTGTGGAAATGAGTGAAGTAGTTACTTGGGGAAGAAAATTTCTTAAGGGTTTCCATTCATGGATCCAGAAGCTTGATTGACAAAGGAAACATTAATGAAACCAAGGTTGAAAACACCTTCCTTGATTCTGTGACCACAGTCATTCCTTTCTTACCTTCTGTCATTCATACCACTGGGTGGTGGTGAGGAAAACCTCCAGGAGAATGGATGATGCAGACACATGAAATAAAATTCAAAGTATGTGTTACACTGACTTAAAGATCGTCCTTGGAATCTGAAGACAAATTAAAACAGTTGGAGTATATTATTCAGTTTCTAACATTGCTAATTCACTTCTGGAAATAGGATAAAACTTTCATTTAAGAGTAAACTGTCATCATTTAAAGGTTCATCCTGAAGGAATCCCCAAGCTTACCTGTCTGGCACCTGCAGGGAGACTCCAAAGCTCTCTAGTTACTCCCTTCATCTGGAAAGGGGCCAGCATTGTTCTTGGGAACAAAAGGCAACCATTCCACTGTACTGGGGCCTTTAATGTGGGTACATATAATCTAAACCAAGATTTAATATTGAAAATAATATCCCAGGCCTGGGAATATGGCACAGTGGTTAAAGATGCATGCTTTTAAAGCCTGCAGGCCTGGGCTTAATTCCCCAGCACCCACATAAAGCCAGATGCAAACAGTGACCAAGCATCTGGCATTCATTTGTAGCAGCATGAGACTCTGATGTGCATACATACTCATACACATTATTAAATAATAAATGAATATTTTTTTAAAATTAAAGAAGAAAATAATATGGATAGTTTAGTGAACTCCCCCACATATCAAATCTCATGGTTATATTCTGCTATGGTTTGGGTAAATGTCATTCAAAGCCCCCTTGTTAAAATCTAGGTGACCAGCCTGCAGTGCTGCTGAGAGATGGTGGAACCCTTGGGGGGGAAAACTTAGTTTAGTCGAGAAGTTAAATTGTGCTGACTTTGCAATTCTGTGTTTAAAACCAAATATCCATTAATGAATAAGTTAGAAAAACAAAATGTCCAAATAACTTCCAGTTGCTTCAAATTAGTGTGTGTGTGTGTGTGTGTGTGCATGTGTGTGTATTTCAACTGTATCAACGCTGCCCAATAATATTGAAACCACCTGATACCCATGGTCAGCAAGAAAGCCAAGTGGAATTGGGTTTGCTCTGTTCTGAGGATAGCTGACTCAATCTGAAAGACTAAATTGGATTTGGGAACTATTATAATATAGGCAAGAAGTGGCTTCCTTTACCAGTCACCAGTCAAGACCCAAACAGCTAAGTGTCTGGCATTTGCCTGTCAGCTGCTCTTCTGACCATGGGGAGCAACCCAAATGACAGGCACACAGATGGGCACCCTGTATGATTAATGTGTCTACCAGACCTGGTGGAGAGGATGCAGGGAATGGGGCAGATCTGAACTAGTCTCTTTTCTGGTTTAATGCTCCTTCCAAGGTTGAAGTGAAGAAGAATTGGGCAAAATCCTAATGGCCCTTTGTTAGGAAATCTGAAGGTAGACTATCTTTTACAAGAATAATTTACCAACACACCTGACTGTTCATGTGAGGCCATCCCAGCTTCTTGGCTGGCCTATCAAAATTGCCTTTATTCTTTCACGTCTTCTCTCCTTCTCTTCCTTTTCATTTTCCTCTCTCCTATTCTTTGTGTTTTTATGTGTTCCTGACTTCTTTTCCTGCTCATTCTCTCAAGCACTGTCTCACATCAGTGACTTCAGAATAAAAACTGGACAACCAGGGTGAGCACTCCAATAACCTCCAGAGAAGAAAGGAAAAGACACAAGGCAGGACCGGGCAGAGGCAGAGGGTATGCCCAGAGCAAGCTGCATGAAATCTCGGAGCTTACCCACTACTTCCTATTGTAACAAGAATATAGGTGACCAAGAGTTCATTATTTAAAATGGTTCAACCATCATATCCCAACCTTAGGATCACACCCAAGCCTAGGGTTCTTTCTTTGGCAGGGTTTTACTGGTTTTTGTTGTTTGTTTTGTGTTTTACTGAATATTGAACCCAAAGCCTCACACATGCTAAGCAGAATCTCTAACACTGTATAACAACCCCAAACACAGAACTTTAAAAATTTTAGTTTACTTTGAATATGGGGAAATTCAGTTTTTAAAATCAATTTGTTTTGAATAGGTAATAGAAACATGTAAAAGGTAGAAAGAGGTGCAAAATATTCCTCTAGTCCTACCTCATAACCCCTCCTAACTATGTTTACAAGTGCCCTTCTCTCCCAAAAAATTATTTAGGACTGGGGATATCCCTTGGTGGTCAAGTGTATTAGCTTGTGTGACACCTTAGGTTTGATCCCTAATAGAACAGCAATTAATTAATGACAGGCATTAATTAATTAATGTTGAGCAGTTGTTGGTAGACAGAAAACTAGAATGAAAAGGATGCAGAGTTCTCATAACTCCTCTCATTTCCCTATTATGTACATTTTTGCATTAGTGTAATTTATTGATTTGTAATCATGGGTGCACTGTTCAGTATTGATACATTCTTACTGACTATTAAGGGTCAGTTTAGTGTGGTTCAATCTACAGTTTCCACAGAGGAATAATGTCATGCATCTGCCATTATTCTAACATACATACAGAGCCCTTTCACCTCTGTGTTCTGCCTGTTCATTCCTCCCTCTTCCTAAGCCCTGGAAAATGTTCAGCATTTATGATTTCTGTTGTCTTTTTGAGAAGACAGTTGTGGGAATCATACAGTCTGTAGCCTTTGGGGATTGGCTGCTTTCACTTAGCATTATGTGTTTAAGTTTCCTCAATGTCTGTTTACACATTTCTCTTTACTGATGAAGAATACTCCATTGTGTACATGTGGGACATTTTTATCTAGTCTCCAGCCAAAAGACATGTTGAATTTTTCACCAAGTTTTGGCAATTATGAATAAAACTACTGTACTAGTTACTTTTCTCATCACTGAGACAAACTGTCACAGAACAGATTTAAAGAAGGAAGGAATTATTTTGTTCATGGTTTCAGAGTGTTTGATCCATGATGGTCTTTCATGGTGGAAAGACAGGGTGGCATTGATCAGACCAGGCAGGGTGGTCATGGAGCAGAGGCTCTTTATACGATATGGACCATGAAGCACTGAGTGATGCAGGCACCGAGGGTGGACCTCACTGGCAAAGTCTACCCTTTGGTGATCTTCTTCCGTCAGCCAGTTCCAGCCTCACACAGTTTTCACAGACTCCCAAACCAGTGCCATTGGCTGAGGAAGAAGCCTTCAAATCATGAGCAAGTACAGCTTCAAGCTGTAACAGATATTGTAACTATATATGGGTAGGTTGTTTGTGTGAGCATACATTTTCAAACCATTGGGGTAAATATCAGGGGGGTGATTATTGGTTCATATGGTCTATGTGTTTACTTTTATAATATATTATCACATTATCTTCCTACCCAATGCCATTTTTGGTTGTTATAAAGAGCATATTAGCATACATATTAACAGGCATATGGCAAAGATGGAGACCCTAATTCTGCCAATGGCTCCTGATGAACACTGAAGCAAGAGCGGTCTCCATTGGAGGAACCCAAGGCCTCTTAAGAGGATAGACTTGACCAGGCAACAGAGACTAACTTGCTCTGTGACTTCTGAGCAATGACCGAAACTTTCTGTGTTTTGATTTTCTCAGCTGTAATCAGGCATGGTAATAGTGCACAGATACCAGCATTCCAAGAGTTACCTAAGACACCCCACGCAGGCACATTTGTTACCTGTAAATGCTCAGTACATACTAGTCATTTTGAAATCTTGTTACACATCTTTCCCCCACCAAATACCCAGTACATTCTTTAGCAAGGCATCTGTAGGACTGTATTCAGAAACATCAAAGAGAAAACAATTTGATACAAGCTTGATATACTCATAAAATCTGGTGTGAAAAACAAACAAAATAAAAGGTATGACAGCTAAAATAAAAAGAAAGCAAAACTGGCAGAGAAACCTTGGTAAGTGAAATTGCCTCGTCCTTGGAGGTGTTGGTTCATGGTATCAACTTCCTCCTTCTCCTCTCGGCCCTGCTTCTTATTTGTGTCTTGTTGGCTCAGAATCCTCTTGGGTAAGTCCTGAATTATGAAATACCCTCTCCCTGGGAGCCTGCCAACGCCTGCTCTGCAAACACCCTGTCTAACTGGCATTCTCACATGTGAGCAGAGTCCTCACCCTGAGGGCCTGACTAATGTTCCAGCCTTTTCTTTCCTCAGACAACCCCACAGGCAGGTGGGAGGAGGGCCATATTAAGCAATCCACGTGCTCACTTTTTAAAAAAAATTCTTTGGGCAATTCTTCCTTGATGACATAATGATACGTTTCGACAGTGAAAAAAAATGCATTGTAGCTACGGCTCCTTCTATTGGATTTATGTTGGAAATTAACAAACAAGACCAATTCTCTCCTGTGCACTCCTAATTAATAATCTATGTCTTTGCACAGTGCCAATGGAACGCTGCAAATGGAAACATTCAAGTGTGTCTACCAGCTGATTTTCCTTCATGATATCGAATAACTAGTTTTCCTGTTTTAAATGCTCGAGCAGGGTTTCAGTGTTCTGAGGTCAGAGCATGTGGAATAGTTTTTTTTAAATAAGAGTAAATAATGAAACCCAATAGCTCAGATGGGACAAATAGCTATGAGGTATGCTCTCACTACTTAGAGTCCTATCTATACTAATAAAACACATATCAGATCAAAATATTTTTGTACAACTATCATCTAAAATATATCAGCAGAGCTCAGACCCCTGCCTTGATAGACAGGGTTGATTTGGCAGTGGTACCACTGGAGATGTGGGCTCCCCACTAAAGGATGGCTACCACCAGGCTTTAGGGCTGTTTGGCCCATATCCTGTGGGAAGAGAATAATCAGAGAGAATCGAAGCTCGTTATGTGTTTCTTGTTCATCTCCCTCACCCCATTGATGAATCTGAAATAGTTCCTGGTACAGCTTAGTATGGTTTAGGCATGGATGCCAGAGCTGGATATTTCAGACACTTTGGTGTCATGTACTATATCAAATCAGCCACTTACTTCAGTTTTGAGAACCTTCTTCATAGGAGACACCATAGGAGTCCTGGGGAAAGTGTTAGGATAGATGTAAACACAATATTATCCCCACCTGCAGGCAGAGAGACTGCACAGTAATACACCACAAATATGGCTGACCAGTTAAAGATGCTGTCATGTAAAGTTCCCTTGAAAACAAAATTTCCCATCAAAATAAAAGATTAAATCAGAAATAGGATCAGGTATAAATTACACTAAACCTTGTGCTTATTAAAATATGTAGTGGGTGAATAAAATTATATCAATTTAAATTCTTTTTAGTCTTTACAAACTGCTTTGAAATATGTCTAAGCAGAACAATTTTGTGCTATATTCCTCTTTTAATGAAATATTTCACCAAAAGCTACACAGCCAATTCTCCTTCATCATTAGGACATTCATTACTGAATGCCACTTGTCCAAAATATTTGTATGCCATGTGATAAAGTTATGGCTACTTGGAAACTTGGTACATATCATCTGTTTTAACATTTTTTGGGTCTGTTAAGAAAACGGTGTTGAGATAGTGGGAACATTAAAAAAATTAGTCGAAATTAAGAGAGGGCTGGGAGTTGTTGGCTAGCTAATAAAGCCAAATCAGGGAGTCAAAATCGAGGAAAGAGCAACTGCAGAAGACACCCATCATTGACCTCTGGCTTCAACACATACATGTACATATGTATCTGCATACACCAATGACTTTACACACAAATACATACATGCACACCACACATACACACATACGTACAAGAATCGACTAATTAAGTAAAAAGTTTAAAAAGAACTTGAAGCCAAAAGTTATGTAAGAGGTTAGTACTCTACATTGACTCCTCCAACCAAGTTCAAGTTTCAGGATATTTTTATCCTTAATATCACTCCTAACCACTCCTTTTTTTTTTTAGTCCAAGCTAAAATAAGAAAGAAAAAAACAATGCAACAGAGGCTCAGTCAACATAGATAAACCTGCAAATATATAAGCCTATGAGGTTGAATAGTCAAATTGATCCTGAAAGACTTAGAGTACTTTAAGAGGAGGGTGTGTTCCAGACTACATTCTTTGTGGACAGTGAGTCAGGTCTCTACCAGGCAGAGATATACCCAGCTCTGCAAAGGCCTTTCCAACACACATTGATTGCTACTTGAAACCAAATGTCCCTTAATTTGCTTTAGCTCTGGGAACATAGGGGAGGATGTGTGGAGGAGGACTGGGACCTTTATCTTCAGGTACAATCAGAGCCACACAATTATCTCTCTGCACCAACAGAAAGGATAGACAGAGGAATATGACTCCAACCTTTAATTTCCTCTTATTATCAGCAGAGTCATGCTCTGTGTGGGGGGAAAAGTGGGATCCCAAATTCCTTAATTTTTGACTTTTACGTGTTTAACTACCAAAAAAAAAAAAAAAGAGGAAAGAAGGAAAACAGAAAAGTACTGAATACGTTTCTTTTGAGAGCTGTTATTGAAAGTATTCAGTAACGGAGCCAGACATCATGTCACACACCCATGATCCCAGTTTTGAGATGGGAGGCAGGATGATTGTCAACTCATGACCAGCCAAAGCTGCAGAGTGAGCTCTAGGCTGGACTTCACAACCGAGTGAGACCCTGTCTTGAAAGACCAAGGGCTGGAGATGTTATGTCAGTGATATACTGAGTTTGCTCAGTATGCACAAGGCCCTGGGTTTGATGACCAACACTGCAAAAAGAAAAAAGTATTAAGTATCTAAAAATGTGTGTGTGCATGTGTGTGCACCTGCATGTATGTGTGCAAGTGCTTGTGTGTGCACGTGCGTGCATGTGTACGTGCGTGTACATGTGTGTGCGTGTGTGTACGTGCGCGTGTGCCAGTGAGTGGCATCTCTTAAGTTGTAAGAGTTTGATGGCAAGACAAGAGTTCTACTGCTCCCAGCTGCACATTCCCAGGTTCTGTTTAGGGAAGAGGAAACTGGAATGAAGACATTTCATAGGTTCCTGCTGAATTTTTTTTTTTTGCTTCCTTCCTTCCTTCCTTTGTTTCTTTGTATTTTTTAAATATCTTTATTATGAATAAGTGTATACATTGTATGAGCAAATCTTGTGAATGTGTCCCCATTTCCCTCCTCTCTGTCACCTACCCACTGGGGTCCTTCCTTGGTGTGAATTCTGAATCTGTCCATAGGAAAGGGGGTATGGACCACACTAGAGGGAGCCAGTTTTTCATTGTTTTTTTTTTTCCTTCCTCCCTTTTTGGTCTTCACTATAAGACTTAGAAAAAAAGAATAATCCCTGAGGGAATTGGGAATACCAACATAATATTTACTAATACAATGTATCTAATTTTGGACAACAAAACTATATAAAAAAAAAGAATTCTCCCTTTGTCCCAGGTCCCCCTCCCTGTGCTGGGAATACAACCTAGAGCTTGGCTCATGCGAGGCCAACACTCTCCCAACACCCATGAGCCGCATCCCCTCTTCTTGCCAACACTACTCTGAGGGCTGACATTCTCTTTTCCTTCCTTCCTTTCCTTCCTTTCTTCTTTCCTTCCTTCTTTTTTCCCTTTCTTCTTTCCTTCCTTCTTTCTTCTTTTTCTTCTTTCCTTCCCTCCCCCCCCTGTTTCTCTCTCTCTCTCTCTCTCTCTCTCTCTCTCTCTCTCTCTCTCTCTCTCTCTCTCTCTGCTTTCCTCAGGGCAACAACTGGTTCTTCAAGATGTGACAGACTTGTTGGAGAAATCTTAACCATGAAACCTGATACGCTCCAGCCTCACAGGACTTTCAACAGCCATCATGAGTCTCACATACCTCTCAAGAAAAAAAATGGAAAATGTTTTCATTAATACAATACTTTGTTTGAGGTTTCAAAACCTTATAAAAGTTTCAGTACATCACTAGATCATTTCCTGTAGATACTGATATGGTAAAACTAGTGAAAGAAAAATATTGGAAATAATGCTATTTGGGGGTGAAGAAGGGAGAGGAGGTTTGTTTTATTTGACTTTTCATTCGATGGCAACAGTGCGTGAGGTAGCTACCTCATAAGATAACTGCGCATAAATTCTATTTAATGAAAAGAAGATGTAGTCCTCTGCATAATGAGTATAAAAATTGAATTCAAGATATACCAAAGTTACCTTGGAAAATTACCATGGGACATTTCCCTAAATGGGGTTGGGAATGTAGCTCAGTGGTAGACCACAAGCCTAGCATGCCCAAGTCTCTGGGCACATCCTCAGTATTATACACACAGACACAATCTTGAGGTACGTAGTGTGGTAAGGAGATCATATCACACTGTACAGGAGAATGAACAAGACAAAAATTATTCAAGTCAACTTTCCATTGCATTCCATGACTCTCGCCATTTTTGTATAATCCAATGGATAAGAAAAACAGAACAGCATAATTACAGCATCTGGGATAGAATTAGACCTGTTCATTAGGATCATTGTCATGATCCTTGACTTCTTCACCTTGAGATTTATAACTTAGGGATGACTGAGTTTCAGAGAAAGACGAGAAAGTGAGTGGTGTGGAGATTTGTTCCTGACAGATCTCAAAAGTTAGATTCACTAAGTGTGGGCTAGAAAATAAGATTTACTTAGGCATTAAAGCTATGTACTAGGCAGTAAAACTGATAGATCCTTATTCCATTGTCCCATAAGACTAGGCTACTCTGAGAAGTTAATGCTGAGGAAATTTAAAGCAAGTTATAGGAAATACTTCTTCACCTGCTAGAATTCATGCTGAAGAATTTGCTGCCACAGGCAGTCATAAAATCAATCACTGAGTTGGATTTTTCAAAGGGGCAGGATAATGTATGACCCACTCTTCTGACTAGTTGGGGAGGAGAGAGGCAATCAATTCCACTGCCTGTAGGAGAGCATGGTTGATTACAAGTGGTGTCAGCAGAATGGTGTCCCCCACATTTGATCAGGATAATTAAAAAGTGTTTGCCCACACTTACAGGTTCTAGAAGGACAGTGGATATAGGATATGAGGACCAAATGATCGGCTCCAATGAAACAAATGTCATTTGTTAGGAACAAAAAAAAGAAAAATTAAGCAACACCTAAAAATCAATTCCAGGAAGGAGCGAACAATGTTCCTAAAACCATTAGAAAGAACAAAATAACCCCTGGTAGTAGAAGTAAGACAGAATCTGTTGTTTTTGTTTGCCCTAGCACTGGTAGGAAGCCCACCCAGTGGGGTCTTAGGCACGCCGGAAGAGTACTTTGCCAATGAGCCACAATCCAAGCCCTGTTTGTCAGTTTTCAGATCTCATTCTCCAACCAAGATTCTTGGAGTATTATCTGACAAACGTGAAAACAGTGAATAAACATAGCATGCTTCTCCCAAAAGAGGCTGGAAGTTAGTTGAAAAGTTGTGAGTATTTCTCGTAAGTTGTGAGTGCAAATATTAGCAAGACAGTGCTAATTTTGAGGTTGTCATGTGGGATGTCAGTAATAAAGCCCTTTGATAAAGTTATCATGGTTTAATTTCAGCCTTTAAAAAAAAGCTATTATCTTCCTCAACCTGTTTAACGTCTCTTGTTCCTTCCTTGAAAATGTTACATAGCTTCCAAAAGTTCACTGTGCGCTATTGTAGATGCATCAAAAGCAGTATTTCACGATTGGTGTTCTAATTTATGAACTTCTGAGAGACCAAAAAGGAATGTCAGGCACAGGAAGAGCTGGCATTTTCACTTGGGGATAAAAGTATGTCATAACTTGTAAAAAGAGAAATTTTTTTCTGTTAAAAATGACAAAATAAAATTAAATTCTAAATATGTCATGATAAGAACCTAATTACTGTGTAAAACAAATATAAAGCATCAGAGATCTGAAAAGGCAAAAAAATACATAGTTGTCACCTCTTGAGGACAAGGAAATGTTGCTGATTTTAAGGTATAGTGATCTGTCTAATTTCATTATCCATGTTGAAGAGACAGCAAAAGTAGATAAAAGGTGTCTGAAAGTTTCCCAGAAAGACCGTGGTAATTTGCAATAAGTCATTACAACTTGGAGTTTAGAAACATTTTCCTTTGGGTTTGTGGCAAATGTCTATAATCTCATCACTCAGGAGGCTGAGGAAGGTAAGTTGTCACAACTTGGAAGCCAGCTAATTCTGTATTGTCAAGTACCAGGCCAACCAGCCCTATAATGCAAGACCCTGTCTCAACCCAAATTAATCAATTCTTTTTAAAATATTTTATTTATTTATTTATTTGTAAGCAGAGAGAGACAAAGGAGAGAGAGAGAGAGAGAGAGAGAGAGAGAGAGAGAGAGAGAGAGAATAGACACACCATGGTCTCCAGCCTTTCTGTAATGAACTCCAAATCCATGCACCACTGTGCACCTGGCTTTTTGTGGGTGCTTGGGAATGGAACCCAGGTTGATAGGCTTTGCAGACAAGAGCTTTAAATGCTGAGCTATCTCTCCAGCCTCTTAATTAATGCTTATTTTTATAAATGTGTCTTGTTTAAACATTGTCCTGACCCACACCACCAAATAAAATAATAATGATGATAGATGTCTGGTGTTACTGTGAGAAGATTGCACTGTGTGTAAACTCAACAAGGCATTCCAGAGACAACTCCTAGACACCTAGTATATGGAGATTTGTGGAGGGCAATCTCTGGAGCAGGATTCCCAGAATCGGATCCTGGCTCTGACTCTTGTCAGCTTGATTTCCTAGGGACAGTCACTTTCCTCCTCTGCCTGGACCCTGGACAGAACCATATCACCCTCGCCCTAGGATAGTTAATGTGTAAATCTGTATGAAGCATCTACAGATGTGCCCTGCACATACTAAGTATGCAGGCTCTGTTATTTTCATGTCATTTCCAGAAAGCCTGATTATTAAGAAAGAAGGGGGACACAAGCTTTCTGAATTTGACAAAGGAGTCAGAATAGTTGTCACGGTTACACATGATCCTTCTCTGGGCCCCGACACTTTCCTCTGCCTTGCCTGTCAGGCTTCTCCTTGAGGTCTCCACTCCAGGATCCAGCTCGTGTCCCTCCCTCCAGTTGTTCCGTATGTATCTTCTTTGCTCTAGGTTGGAGACAATTGTTTCGTCCCTTCTCTAACACTCTGACTCATGAGAGAGCACTCTGTTGAGCTGTCTCCACACCTAAGAATTCCCGGAATCTAAGTTAGGCCCTCCTCTGATGCCCATTGACAGACACCCTGTTCATTCTCATTAGTTTTCTCTGTCTTTTCGGTAAGAAGCTGGTCTTGCACTGTTTTTCTTAACTTGTGTGTATATATGTATGTATTTGTATATGTGTATGAGTGTGCCTCCATCCCCACACACCACCCACTGCTACTGCACATGTGTAGAAATCAGAGAATAACCTCCAGCTGTTGGTCCCCTCCTTCTACCTGCTGGAGACAGTATCTCTCATTTTGCCCCTGGAAAACGTCGAGTTAAGTGGTTCTCTTAACTCCTCTCCTATTGCCATAGGCACAATAGACCCACTGGATGACACCATGCTACATCTCACTTTTGTTTAATCACAAACACACAAGGCTATGGATAAGGGGCATTTCTCATTGAAACTAGCACCCAATTTGTACTACAATACAGATTTTTCCCAGTGTCCTTTTCATGAATGATGGACCTTTGTTTCCATAGATCTTAAGCTCTGGTTCTTTTAAAATGTTGGCCTTGGGCTGGAAAGATGGCTCAGCACTTAAGGCACTTGCTTCCAGTACCTAAGGCCCCGGGTTCAATTTCCCAGTACCCACATAAGCCAACCCACAAAGTGGTGGCTCTGGTGCGCTCTCTCTCTCTCTCTCTCTCTCTCTCTCTCTCTCTCTCTCTCTCTCTCTCTCTCTCTCTCTGCTTAAAAATGAATAAATAAAAAATAATAAAATATTTATAAAAATAAAATAAAAATAAATAAAATGTTGGCCTTGAATGGAAGGGTCCAAGCATCTTCATTTGGACATACCTTGATCATCAGGAGGTTTACAGAGTGAGGACAGATGAAAGGGAAATGAGAATGTTCCCAGGAGGCAAAAACTTCCCTGGTGATCTTGGTTGTATTGATCATCCACTCAGTTCCACTGGACAGTATATCAGAATCTTAGCTCAGTCATGGGGTTGAGGAGCTCACTCAGTAGTTAGAGGCACTTACTCTGTAAGCTTGCTGACCAGATGCTGATTGAGGCGATCCACACTCTCCCTGCATGGTACCCAGGCTTGAAAGATATGATAAGCAGACTTGGAAATGTGGCCCAATCCAGAGGAGTGAGTCAGTTCCTTATTTCTCTTTGTGATGCAAGTTGAATCTATATCTTATACGTGTGATAACAAAAACAAAAATAACTAGCATATTGAAGCAAAACAATGGTCAGAGACTGGTTATGGCTATCCTGGCATCATTGTCTTCAATCATTGTTAGTAGCTTATGAGGTTTACAATGATCTAATTATACAAAACAGTAATTTGAGGTTAAGTGACAAAGAAATTTTTCCAAGGTCACACAACTTAACAATCAACAGTGGCAGGCCTCAAGCAATTCCTTGGTCACTTGATTCAGATTGTTTCCTGTTAGCTTCTCAGCAGCCTGCTGCACTTACCCACACTCAATAATGATATATGCATTGAGGAAAACCCAAGATCCACATCTGAAGACTGGCTTTAATTATAGTTCATATCAGCTGCAGTAGACACCCCATCTCTCCAGATCCCTATTCCATTGTCTATGATATGAAAATAATAATCCTATTATCTGTCCTTCCACAGCTACTGTGATAATCAAGTGAGATAGTTCACGTGCAAAAGTTGGGAAGTAGGAATGTGTTACAGAAATGTCAGCTGATAAGATGTACTTAGAAGCATTGTCTCAATGGAATTGTATAAATTTAGTCATTATTTCTGGAGTATTTGCGGTGACAATTAAAAATTAGTTTCACCCAAGCCAAGTATGATACACAGATATAAATGGTAGACTTGTCCATACAGATAAATAAATGGGTGTGATTTGAAGTAGCTGTCTCATAAATGTACACATAGGTAATTGGCACCCATAGGAAAACATGACACAAACATGAAGTTCCCACTCCAAACACGACTGTGCTAACAATCATCAGTCCTGGAAGATTAGGAAAAAATGAGGAACAGAGATTCCCTGAAGGTTAAGAAATGAGTTGCAGCCTTGTAACACACTCAGGAGGCAGAGGCAGGAGGATCAGAAGTTCAAGGTCATACTTGGCTACTTGGTGAATTCAAGACTAGCCTGGGTTGCATGAGACCCTGTCTCAAACAAACAAAGAGATAATCAAACAAACAAATTCCATCTGAAGAGTAGACCAATAAAATTATAAAATTCTGCCTATATGTTTATTTTTCAATTAAAATAAAACACAAAAGATCTTTTCCACCTCTATCACAGGATCAAAGCATGAGGAAAATATCGTGCTTAGTAGAAGAAACTTGAGCACATTGCAAGTACCGATTTATCCCCATGTCCCTAGCATTGAAACTCTCCTGGCTTCGTCCACAGAGTAGCACCATGACTACAAGAAGTGGTTTTGCCTCTGGCATTGTTTCATTCCAAGCATATAGTTGAGTACTTGAACACATATCCTTAATTTGTCTCTGTCTGGAACCCACACCCCTATGTGTGTGCTGTGCCTAAGTGTTCCTCTGAACACCATCCCCTTTCACCGACCTCGGTCCTTAAGGTTAGATAGAATAGAGCTGACTTGCTGTCTCCAACTCTTGCTAGGTGCCATAAGCCAAGTCAATCAAAATGATTTCAAGCCTAAGCCTGTGACCCAATCAAGACCTATGGATAGTAATACTGATGTGGAGGCTGGAACTACTGAAAGGAGTTTAAACATGTAAAATGCAATATCTGAGATGCCAGCAGACTCCTTCACTACCACTGAAGAATGTACTAGAGAATGAAGCCCACACAGAAGGAAGAAGAGTCAAACAAGGAAAAAGGCAGTTTTCTAATGGGTCATTTGCACATTAATCTCTTCCCCTGCTCATTCTTGTCACAAACTCTCCTACGTTCTCTTCTTTTTATGATATCAGTACAACTGCTATCTTGATCATTCCTCATACAACTGAAATGAATCTTCCTCACCTAGAGAAATTGATAAGTTGTAGAAATTTTCTATGTATTATGTGTGATCCCTCAGGGCCTCAGAGACTTCTTGGGAGGAAGAAGTGGAAAGAGTAAATTTTTAGAATTGAATTGACTGTTTTTGTTTCATTTTCATCCTCTGCTCACTCTCCCAGAGAATTTAGGACACCGAAAGCAATCACCATAGAGAACTGCAACACACCAAGCACACACATAACCTCCCTTATATTTCTGGTACAATTATTAGGTATATTTTAACAACAAAGAAGACCAAAAAGACAAAATTGTTTACAATATTTAATAAGAAACCCAGACCCTGGAGAGATAAGTTCAGCCTCAATTCAAACCTTCCAAGTATCGAAATAAGTTTTTATCATCCTAAGAATATAGCAAAAACATTCTAGGTTGTGACTCAGATTTTAGCCAAGTGTGGTAGTGTTCTCATGCCATCCCAGTACTCCAAAGGACAGAGGCAGGAGATTGGCTGCAAGTTAGGAGCCAACCTGGAATAGACAGCAAGTTCCAGGACAGCCAGGTCTACATGGAAATAACCTGTCAAAAAAAATAAACAAAAAAAAAAAACTATTCAGACTCCGCTGCTCATCCTGACACTCCACAGCTGCTGGTGGCTGAGGACGGCCACCTAATTACTCCTCTCTCAGAGAAAATGATTGGCTTCTGCTCCAGCACTGGTCTTGAAGTTCAAAGCCTGGGATTCTCATCTCCATGTCACCATTAACTGGCCTTGTGAGCTTGGGCACATCACATCATTACCCTATGTACCTGTAAAGTTAAGCTAGTGACACGGAACCTACTCGTCTCCCATAAATTATGCATGGAACAAATCAGAAAAGATATTTGAAAATGCTCTGAGAAATGTAAGGCTCTAGATAGATGCAAGATATTGTTGCTATGACTACCACTAGTTGCTAGTAGGACTGCCAAACACTTGCATTTGCCTGTGTGAAAGAAATTTCCCTATCATGGGGTTGCCGTCAGCCACACGCCGATGGGATGAATCTCCAAACCAGGCACAGTTATGGGAGGAAAGGATTTACTGAAGCTACAGATCTAGGGGAAGTTTTATAGTGGGGAAAGAGGCTGGCCCTCTTTCACAGGTCCAAACAGAGAGAGAAACCCTTCACCAACATCACACACACAATAGCAAACAGACAGGAGGGTCAAGGAGAGAATTTTTTCCCCTTTATATAGCCTTAGGGTGGGGTCATACAACCCTTTCCCAGACCTAATGGCTTCCTGAGTCTCTGGAATTTCCTTCCTGCACTGCTCACACAGGAAAGGATTTTAATTTCTATCTCTCCTGAGCTTCTTTACATCGACCCTCTACTGAGAGGCTGCCTTCCTGTAAACATCCTCAGAGATCCACCCAAGGTAATTAAAAAGATCAAGTTGACAACAAAACTAACCATTAACCCACAGCATAAGAGGATACAACCTGGAACTCACTGTGAGGTTCTGATGTCATTGTGTGTAGCCCACAGCACTCTGAGTCATCAGCTTTCATGAAGGAAAGAATTCACTACTGTCACAAAACTGAAATGACACCTGAGATTGAAGAGCTGAGTTCTATCACTGCTTCTGCCATTAGCCTGCTTTGTATCCTAGGAGGCCACCTTCATCTAGCCCTCACTTTTCTTACCTACAAAATGCTTAGATTAGATAAGGTAATGTGGAATATGGTGGCCATCACCTGAACTCATTCATATCTAGTTCTCTTCTTTCTCCCAGGCATATAGCAGACTTTTTAACAACATATTTTTAATTTTAATTTATTTGCAAGAAGAGAAAGAGGGAGAAAAACTTGTGCATCAGGTCTTCTACCACTGCAAAAGAACCCCAGATGCATGTGCTACTTTGTGCTTTACATGGGCATTGGGAAATTGATCCCAAGTCCTTGGCTTTGCAGGCAAGCACCTTACCTGAGCTATCTCTCCAGCTCCCAGATTGTCTTCTTAGGTCACTTTTATTTAAGCTTGTCCATTTAGGTAGCCTTTGCCAAAAGAACATGTGTGTCACACCTCGGCACCTCATTGCCCAAGAGAGACCCTCCAGTGTTTTCTTCCCTTGCTAGGATCACAGAGAATGCTCCTGATGTGAAATGGTCCAGTCACTGAAAGTAGAGCCTCTTACCCTCAGCCCACTAGCTGGTATTCAGGAAAGAATACCCTGCCAATCAGCAGTTGATATGTGGTGTGAGTGAGAAATGAGCATCCACTGTGACAAGCCATGGATATTTTAGTGCTTAGTCCAACTTTGATTGGTCTCAACTCCCCTGTGAGTATCTAGGACATATTGGCTATAAAAGTATAAATTTCTTCACTTTTCTTGGTCAGCTATGTCTACCTTACACATCTGGCTTTTAACCTCTGTAGTCAGAGGGGCTTAAAGTGAGAGATTCATAAATATCTCTTCATAAAAGCTTGGCAGATGCTCAACTGAGCTCACAAGTAATTCACAACGGAGGAGAGTGATTCATGGATAAATAACAGGGGCAATAAATATTTGTTGAATGACTGAACTTTTAATAATTAAAGACATCCTCTCCCAGAAAACTCTTTTGTGAAGCTACTTAAAAAGAGGCTATAAAAATAGAGAAATTTATGGAAGGATATAAATCAAGCTTTTCACTTGTGCATATTAATTTATACATTTGATAAATGTTTAGCAAGTGCCATGTTTTACCCAACACCAGATACAGTACTGGTTCCTTCATAGATCTACTAATAATCTATTCCTGTGTCACAAATTATCCCAAAACATGGCAAGTTGAAACAATGCACATTGTATTATTTCATAGTTTCTAAATATCAGAAATGTGAAATCAATTTTGCTGGGTGGTTTCCATTTAGTGTCTCTTACAAAGTTATCATCAAGCTGTTGGGAATAGCTGACATCATCTCAAAAATCAAGTAGGGTGAAGGGTCTGCTTCCAACGTTTTTCTCACAGTTGGCAGGCTCCCCAGTTCCTCGCCAGACATGTACTTCAGTTCCCCTCCACAGGGACCATCCTGCCAGACATCCAGAGCCAGGGATCCAAACAGGGGAGATGGATAAAGAGCATGCCTTCCTTCTAGAAGCTACTACTGACCTCCTGCTACTTAGTCTCCACAGTAGTACAATGTTACATCCAGGAAGTAGTGGGTATCACCTTTCCAAGGGAAGACTATCAGAAAATCAGTGGATGTAATTTTAAACTATAAAAGGAAATTGAATGGAAAGATTGCTCAATCTTTCCTCATTTGATTTTTATACATTTATTAATTATAATCAATGTGTTAGGTAATGGCTTGGATTTCTGTGAATAGATGATCTAGACAGTCATATACTTGGGATAATCAAGAGAGCAAGCCTAGCCTTTCTTAGCCTCTCTATAGAAGACTGAGAAAACATCAATTTCTCATGAAGATGCTTAGAATCTTTACATGAAGAGTACAATTTCTATGCATATGTCAAGATGGTGTATACATACGGAGTTCTGGTAGGGCTGGGGACCTCACTGGTGAAAAGAGATTGTGGAAAATTAAGATGACACAGAAACTCAAGATTATTAAGGAACCTGGAAACTGGCATATAAATATATTTCTCAATGAATATTTTATGTCCCAATTTATTTAACTTTTAATGGTGTGGCTGCATCTTGACCCGTTGAACCATTTAGCAGATGAAGATTTTCACCATTGTCCTCCACATCCTATAATGAATTCTCAAGCAGAAATTCCATCTGTCATTTTAGAGAATGCAGCATCTTGTCTCTGCATTGAAATCAAGTTCAACAGCCAAAGTACCACTTCATCATCAGCAATGTGGAAAGCTGCAAATCAATTAAACTCACCTTGCATTTATGAGTACTCAGGAATTGCACTTACAATGGTTTTACAGAAAGTCCAGGGTTCTCAGCCAAGGCATGAAAGTCAGGTAATGGCTCATGAGGGTGGGTGATGCTCTCCCTTTGTCCTCCTGTCTATAACTGAGGCGGAGTTCTTCGTTTCTTTTCCCTATCCGGCTCCCTGCCACATCCACATTGCGATACTCCTTGTCACTGTATTTAAATCTGATTCGAAAACCACATGCAGGCTTCTGAAGAAAGCCTCAGGTTGGAATACAGCCCTGTAATCCCCTCACAGGGGTGGAGAGGAAAGAAATCCAGAGAGGGCTCCAAACACACACCAAGGCCCCTTCCAGCTAAATTTTGCATTTTGTTTTCTGCTTTAAAATCTCTATTGGCTCCACATCTGAGAAGGCTTAAGAACATAATTTATCCCATATAAGGTTCCCAGTAATTTATGCTCACTAAATTGGCAACAAAGGAAGAAGTTTTCATTGACTACCATGGAAGATCACTTTAGTGCAGGCTTATGCAAGACAACTCAGGCACCGGAGTGCATAAGGAAATATTCCCTAGCACCTTAGGTGTTAAGTAAAAATATTTTTTATCTTTTAAATTTATGAATTGTTCATGTAAGATTTTTTAAATAATTATCCCTTCATACATAAACCTTCCCTAGATAGCCCAACTCAAAGAGGAAATATTGCATCCTCCTTTAACAGAGTAAATATAGAAAAAGAAAATCTTATTTCTATAACCCACTGTATTCTGTCTTTTTTTCAGTTTCAGATTTATATGAAGATAATAGTGCAGTGCCCTGCAATGCTTGCTTTCTTGGCTGGTAAATATTAACTATTTGTTCTCAGCTTTGCCTTTCTCAGCCAGAGACAGAATTAGTACCAGCTCTTTTCTTGTTTTGTCTTTGGATGAAAAACAGATTGGATCTATTTGTACAAGGCCAGTCCAATGCTTGCAAAGTAGGAATGAAGTTCCATTGTTTAAACAGAAGGTACCAGACATCTACACATTTATAGTTTATACTCAATGATAATGAATATTTTATTTCCCTTCCAACTTTTTTGCATCCAGTGAATACAATCATGGGTTGAAGAATATTATTTGTAATTATTCCATTATGAAGTCATAGATCTTCCTTCCTTGTTATCTATTAGAAATGTTTGCATGGAGAATATTCAAGTGACATATTCACTGAAATAATTATACAAATTTCTAGGAGTAGCATTTGCGTATGAATTTATTTCTCCAAGGTGGTAAACAGAGCTATCTTGGGTTCTGTGTTTATCAGTTTTCTGTTACTATAACAAACACTTGAGATCAGCTTCAAAAGAGACAAGATTTATGTGGAATCATACTTTAGGGGTTCTAGTCTGACTGTCAGCACCACTGTGCTGTGCCCCTGGTGAGTATGTGGCAGATCAAATCCTCTCAGCTGGGAAGAAAGTGAGTGAATACTCTGTCCCAGTGGCCTAAGACCTCCCTGAAAGCTCCACTTCTCAGGGGCTCTACTACCCTGACAGTGCTATCCTTGGAAACAAGCCTTTCACCCAGGGAACTTTAGAGGACAGAGAAGATAAAATAGTTGCAGCAAGTTCTTATCAGAACTGATGAAGTCATTCCATATGTGTAGTCTGCACAGAATCACCAGAACACAGAAGATTTAACAAATGACCTAAAACTGGGTTTGCTATCTTACTATATCATCCAATTCCAGGTGAATCTCTCTTTAGACTCATACTGTAATTTTGATAGTAAGAGATTGGGCTTCTGCCCAATAGCCCATACAGCTCAAAATTTTGCCATCTTTGAGTCATATGTTGGAGGCTAGATATTTGTACAGTTCCTCAATTGTCTAGATATACCAGTGTCTGAGGGATGATTATCAAGGCTAACACAGCCTTTCAACTCAATGCAAACAAAAGCTATACACTTCCTTATTGAACATTTCAACTGCTCCCTAGAGCTGCGAACACCAGTAAGCATAATGTTCAGAAATGTATTCTATTTCACCTGTGAAGTCCTTTGCAATTTGAATTCTTAAGAGAGAATTCACATGAGAGATGAGGTGGTAGGAGGAATTTTTAAAGGCAAAATGTACTTAGAAAAGAAGAATAAGAAGACATCTTGCCACTAAGCCAGTGGGAATTTGAAATTACTCCAAGCCAGAAAGCCAGTGGAGTGGCTAAAACATAAGGAAGAATTCAGAGGGAGCTGATCATGTTTTGATTGCATTTAATGCTTTTTTTCAAACTTGTTGCCAAGCTTTAATGGATGCCTACATTGACAAATGTTAACATAGAAGGGTGGTATCAAAGAAGGTAATTGAAACTTCCTAGATATGTCCCTTCTCATGCATGGTTCTTGCCCTCTCTAGGGGACAATGAATATAGCTTTTAAGAATCCAGGTTATGCCATTTTTTAAATCATCCAAAGTTGTATGGAAGCCATGTGACAAAGAAGGCTTCTGACAGATGCTCTAACTACATATAAAGTGAAAATTATAATATATACATATATATAATGATTACATTTCAGTCTTGTGAGATTTCCCATAGCTCAGAATGGCAGAAGGACCAATATGAAGAGAATATGACCCCAGAAACAAATTGGAAAACATTGATTTGAAGTCTCTTGAATAGTGGCTTTCACATTTGAGTTTGTTAGAAGTGACTGTCCAATGTCAAGGTCAAGTATACAGTTTAAGATCTGTACTCATGCTCTTCCGTTCCACTAGGCTGGTCCCACCATAAATAAGAACTGTTTGACAATGACTACTCTATGTAGCCATAATTACAAACCCCAAATGACAAACATAAAAAAGATATTCAGATACCCCAACTATCATTAGCACAAATTAAAAACCTATATTCTTCAACTTGCATCATTCATTCATTCATCCAGAATGTACTGAGGTTTAATTATGAGCCTGGCAAAGAGCCAGCAGCTGGGAACATAAGTGAATCAGCCAGACTCCCCGCCTCCAAGGAGCTTACAGCCCTGAGGGAGAGACCCATGGAGAACTAACTAAAACAATGTGTTTCATCTGCTCTGGTAGAGGCACAGGCTCTGATGAGGAAGCCAAAGGTACCAACATTTTTGGCACAGGTGCCAAGTTAGCATTACATTCTGGCAGGAATATTTTTGGCCACACATTTCTATGTATTAATCTCTTCTGCTGTTTCTACAATCATGTCAAGCTTTCTGTGTCCTCTCTATCCTATGCCTTCAGGTAAATATTCAGGACACAAGGAAGCAAATTTATCCTATTTAAATTTTACTAATAAGAAGCTCTTACTTCTGGAATACTATTTTAAATTCCTCAACCAAGAAATGACAAAGAGCAGACATCCTCTTTTTAAGAACCATGTGGAAAACTGTAGCTTCTTTACAAAAGCCACAATGATCTGAGGCACAATGATGTTGATTGTCTCTCAGATGAATTAAGGCATGGTCTGACCTGACCTGTCTTTCCTCTGTTTCCCAGCAACAGAACTAACCCTCTCTCTCCATCTATCTCTCGCTCTTCCATGCTCAAATCACTCACTTTTTATAAAATATTTTATTCTTTTATAAAAGCAGAGAGATGCAGACAAAGAGAGAGAGAGAGAGAGAGAGAGAGAGAGAGAGAGAGAGAGAGAGAGAGAATGGTGCACCAGGGCCTCTAGCCACTGCAAACGAACTCCAGATACATGTACCACTTTGTGCATTTGGCTTTACATGGGTACTGGGGAGTTGAACCCAGGTCCTTAGGCACTGGAAGCAAGTACCTTAACCACTGAGCAATCTCTCCAGCCCTCATACTTTTTGTATCCTGTCTCTACAACTCATACTTTCTACATCCCAACTTGAAATCACCACTACCATAAAGTCTCCCAAGAATTTTCTATGGTGGAAAGGATTTCTCTTTCCATTTCTAAAGCTCTTGACATTGGTTATGAAAGTGCATTGTAATTCATGCTTTCTTCTTCTCTCTCAGTCTACAGTGGACACTTCCTACCTTTTCAATAAGTAATTAAATGCCCAAGTAAGAATTCTTGCATGAGAAACAGGAAGCCACCACTATTTCCCTCCTACCAGATTCCTGCCTCCTGCATGCTGCACACTGAGACACACCACCCAGTCACACTCCACATATCCCAAAATGGAAAGTTGGATGTGGAGAACAGGCCTGAAGTATAACCAGGCTGCCCTGTTGACCTTGACTTTTAATATTTCCCTCAAATAAGCAGATCATGGCTGACTGCTTAGTGGTTGGGTAACAAGTGGCTCCTTCCTTCAAGTTGAAGTTTTGGATATTCTTTTATTTTGCCAGTTTGAGCCATTAAGTTAATGACCATTATATAATTATATAAGTAATGATCCTTAGAAATATTAGGTTCCTGAAGATGATATTTTAGCTTGTATGTGTTCAACAAACTTGATTCTGAGTTACTAATTTACTGTGTTTTGGGTTCTCCCTTATATTTGGCTGAAAAATTACAGTCAACTTGTTTTAATGTCTGCACTGACCAGCCAAACAGGCCAGACAGAGAAAGCAATCCTAAATGGGTGAACCAAGGTCTGAAGTTTTGGTAGAAACAACTTGAGCTGACTTGCTAGGAGACAAGGTGTTAACTGCTTAGGATGTTTGATACCCATGATTTTTAAGAATCCTTTCCCCAGCAAGAACCATTCTACCCAAGCAAAAACCCCTTTTCACAGAGGAATTACCTTGATCAGATTGGAAAACAAAAACTTAAATATATTCAGTCTTCTGAAAGTTTGTGAAGACCTACACAGGTAGTATTCCATCTAAGGTGAAAAAAATGGTTTTATTAATGAAGTGGACATTTTGAAAATGGATACTATTGAAAGTTGAGGAAACTGAGATGGTAAAACTATAGTCATATTCCCCAGTTATCTCCATAAAAATTGTATATTATTAAAACAAGGAATGTTTTTGGAAATAGGTTTCCATTAGAATTGATCAAAATGGAAAACTTTGGGATACTGACTTTAGGAGCAGAAACATTGTCGTCATATAGCCTTGGTTCAAATCTTGTCTCTGCCATTGATGAGCAATATATGACCATGGACATGTTATTTTACCTCTCTCTCTCTCTCTCTCTCTCTCTCTCTCTCTCTCTCTCTCTCTCTCTCTTCTATAAAATGGAGATAATATACAACTCATTGTGTCACATGCTGTGGCAAGAGTAAAATTAAAATAACAAGTGGATAAATTCAGAACATGTCTACATCACATAGCCAAGAATTTCTTCAGAGAAAAGTGAACAAGTGATGCACCAAATCTTAATCTCAGAAATTAGCTGAAATTACCCTGACATGAAATTACCTCTCATGAAATTACCCCCACACTGCCACTTATTTGAAGCCATTTTTGTGGACTACATGCTTAATCTCAGGACAACCATAGTCTTTGTTAGTTGATTTATCCATATATATAGGTCCTTTCTGAAGACCATGGGATATCAATGACCCTCCTTAGCATAAGAAACCAATCTCATGAGAAAGTTCAATAAAGAAAACCCGAAGAAAAATAAAAGGCTGTGTCAAACAGTATTCACACCAGTTTGTTGGAGCAAATACTGGGTTTCTGTCATTGCTGCAGTATGTCTGTGGCAGTTACAATTAACATACTATCTACTTTCCTAACTGAAAACAAAAGCAAGTTTTAAAGTCTTTTCTTTGCATCCACTGTGACGGGATAATAAAATAAAAAGTGAAAATGTGTGCTTTGCCAATTGTCCCTCCATTAGCACCTGCAGACAGGTACCTGATGACAAAAATGGAGAACCTTATGTCCCATCCTAAAAATATGTCCCCGTGGTCCTGTGTGGAACTTGGTGGCCACTTTAGATAAGAAATCCTTTCCTCTGTGTGGTACCATCAGTGTCTCTCTCCATCATCACTGGAGCACATAGGGAGAATTTGAAATATGAAATATGACCACTTGTCTTGATGTCACAAGTCACATTGTTTGCCATCCTCCAATGTGCATTCATCTGCCAGGAAAAACACCTCACAGAATTACTCTATATCGCTGATGCTTTCTGTCCTTCTTTCTTCTGTTAGAAACATGTGACCTTCTGATGGGCTCCCATAAAAGAATGCTGACTCTGTTCCCCAGTAGCAGCATGCCAGCCTCTAGTTCATCTCTAAGATATGGAAAGAACAGGGGATTCCACTGACCCAGTCCCAGGACCATGCAGGAATATCCCTGCCCCACCAGTCTACTAGTTCCTAGCTGAGCAGTCAGTGGACAGACCTTACTGGCTCCCTGTAGCTCAGGATATCTCTCTAGGAATGGGTTCTGTTGTAGCCACAGAAACTTTGTATGGGAACCTAATTCTCTCCTGATCCGGTTTTGTACTGAAGTTGCTAGCTGAACCAGACTGGATGCACTCAGGAGAAACTTGTTTCCAGAGGATTAAGCTTGGTAGAGATAGATACTCACCTCCCCAAGCCTATTTCCCTGGCAGCAGAGACAAGAGTAATGTCATGTGTATGATGGAACTGTAATGAAATCATACAGGTAGGCTGGGGGTAGCTCAGTAATAGGCTGCTTACCCAATATGTATGAGGCCCTAGATTAGATTCTCAGAACCACATCAACAGGGTGTGGGGGCACTTGCCTGTAATCCCTGCACTTGAAGCTGGAAGAAGGAGGAGCAGAAGTTCAAGGGCATCCTCTCCTACGTAGTGAGTCCCATGCCTGCCAGGACTGCATGAAACCCTGTCTAAAAAATAAGGAATGGAAAGGAAAGGAAAGGAAAGGAAAGGAAAGGAAAGGAAAGGAAAGGAAAGGAAAGGAAAAGAGAGGAGAGCAGAGGAGAGGAGAGGAGAGGAGAGGAGAGGAGAGGAGAGGAGAGGAGAAGAGAAGAGAAGAGAAGAGAAGAGAAGAGAAGAGAAGAGAAGAGAAGAGAAGAGAAGAGAAGAGAAGAGAAGAGAAGAGAAGAGAAGAGAAGAAAAGAAAAGAAAAGAAAAGAAAAGAAAAGAAAAGAAAAGAAAAGAAAAGAAAAGAAAAGAAAAGAAAAGAAAAGAAAAGAAAAGAAAAGAGGAAAACAGGTAAGGGTCTTAGTTGTATAGGGTTTTAGCTGGAGTCAGCTTCAGGTGCTTCTGTTTTTCTGCATGTCTTTTTTTTTTTTTTTTCCAAAAGAATCTTCGTAGTTGTTGGCAATCATTTTTGTTTGAAAAGGTTAATGCACGGTGAAAATTGCTGCAGAGCCAAATTTAGAGAGGTGGTAGGGGGAGTCAAAGAGGCAAGGGAATGGATTCCCTTAGGACTAGGGGCAGGGGGCAGGGTTGGAGCCTGGCAGTGAAACCAGAGCCTGGTCTCAGCCCAGGCTTGGCTGCAGGTCCTGACAAACGAAGGGGGCTCAGTTCAGGCAGACACGCGCAGCCATCTCGCTACTGATTCAGACCAAACCCAACGAGATTTTACCGGGGACTCCATAATGCACTCTGAAGTCCCCTTCTCCCCAGGGGGCCTCAGTACTCCCCCTAAACAGAGAGGCAGGCACAGGCCTGTCTGGTCTTGGGGATGCTGAGGTGCAAATCAAAGATTCTGGGATCCCCGCAGAGAAAATTAGGTCCAGATACGTTGGGGCAGGACAGGTTTGTATCCTTTCCTCATCGAGATCCACCCCCCACTAGTTGCCAGGACTTCTGATCCAAGTCAGCGCATAGGGGAGCCACCTGGCAGTTATTCCCGCCCTGGGCACAGCACCTCCAACCAGGTTTCCTGCAGTCCTGCGCATGGGAGGTGGGGAACCCTCCAGCCCCCATCTCTGCATCACACAAAACGGAAGCAGATCCCTGTTTCCAATGAAAGTAGATGTGGGTTGCTGGTGAAGAGGGTTTTGTGTGTGCATTTTATTTCTGCTCTACTGATCGCCAGGTGCCTCCAGGAGCAACGGACCTTGGTTCTGAAGAAAACCTTACATCTATCAAGCTCCAAGCGCTCAGAAAAGAGGGACCAAATAGACAAATACAGGAGTGTGCTGGGTGACCATATTCACTGGCTTCCACTGAATCTTCCTCTCATTGGTCCCCACTTCCTCCCACCCTGTTCTGCATGGGTGGCAGTCCCTACCCCACCCCAAGTTACTGTGCAAACACATTTTCTTCTCTCCACATCCAACCAGACACCTGAGATTAGGTGTGGGCTCAAATGTGTCTGGGGTTGGTGGGGGTAAGAATGAAAGTGACCAAATGAATTTGTATTTTGCCAGCTCTGTTGGCTGGTCAAAGTTACACCTTAGACATCCTCCAAGGACAGTGAAACATTCTCCAACCTCCAATTCTTGCCTTTTCTTTTGGAGTTCCTCAAACTCACCATGAGAACCCCCGTGAGACAATTGGATCAGCTTTTTCTCCTTCTTTACACCTGCTGCTCCCATGGACAGTGGGTCTAAGGCTCTCCAGAAGGCCAGGGACTGTGGCTACCTAGGCAGACCCAGGGAGTTCAAGATGTGCTTTGTGCCTAGAAACTATCTAGATTCCGAGGAAGGGGGCAATGAGGACTGAGATGGCAGAGAAAACAGATAGTGGTCTAGCAAGCCTTTAGTCTCAGCCCTTGGAAGGCAAAGGTGAGTTCAAGGCCACCCTGATACTACATAGTGAACTCCAGGTCAGCCTGGACTAGGAGACCCTAACTCAAAAAATAATAATAATAATCCCATCCTTCCTGTGGAGCCATGGATCCTGCTGGAGGAGGAGTGACAGGAGAAGAGTGTGTGAAAGGTTCTCCATGCTGGATGAAAAGAGGCCAGAAGCTGAAATCAGACAGCCCATCCTGCTGGTACCAAAGTTTTAGTGAGCAGAAAGGGTGTCTGAGAGGTGGATCTAGTGAAGCAAAGAGTAGAGCCATGCACAAGGCTGTTAACTCAGCACTCAGCACTCAGCACTCAGCACTCAGCACTCAGCAAGGGGCTGCAAGCAAAGATCCTAACTCTGTAACAGGAAAGTTTATTTCCTGTGAGATGAAAGGACTGGTGTGCGGTGTGCGGGGCATTGAGGACAATGTGGTGGTCTCCAGCCACTCCACTACTGCTGATAAGTAGGCAGCTCCAGAGTTCAAATCAAATGGGAAAGAGAAGGCAAACTTTCAAGTGATGTGGATTTAGTTTCTACCAAAATATTGATTTGTTTTTCTGTCTCTGCAATTCCAGATCTCGTTCCCCTGTCTCTTAACCAGTCATGGCCAGTAATGAATTTTCAGTCTCTCCAGCATGAATTTTGGATTCTGCTGGGACCAGGTTCCATGTGGGGCCTGCCAAGTGGTGTCTTGGGGCACCCCATGGGGCAGCTCTGCCTGGTGCATATGGCCAGGGATGCCAGCAGGAACACAGGCAGCCTCAGGCCTAAAACATAACTTTTTTTGAAACGTATTGCTGTCCCCACGAAAGGTGTTATAACAGCAATTCAATTACAGTAAATGGCGTGCATGGTCCTCGCAGCTGGAAAGTCGGTAAATAACCGTGATCCACCAGTGTAAAGGAATCCCACTACATGTAAGTTACTTTTATTTCTGCCTTCCTTGTGATGCCTCTCTTCCTGTCTTTTCTTTATATTAATGTTAGCTAGATCACAGGTTAATTAACTCCATGGAGCTGAGTCTATCGGGACAGAAACACACTAAGAAATTGGCAAGACATCCTAAAAATTGGACATGGTATCAGAAAGACCTCTAAAGTGTCCCCATTACCTTCCTTGCCAACAAGAGAACCTCAGTGTCCAGTGTCAAAACTGCCTGAGTTTGTCATCCAGCTGCCCCTGTGGCTCACCCACACACTTCTGCATTTAAATGATAGAGTCTGCTACCAGAGAGGAGAGCCTCTAAAGTCCAGGAAAGGTCACGTCTGCTGCAAATGTTTCCACCCCTAGTTCAGAGTAGATAACTGCCTCACTGGACACGTGCAAGAACGATATCTCATACATGTCACGTTAAACGTTAAACAGTGTCCATGAAACTATTAGCGACAAAATGAAGCGGGGTGTGAGGAAAGGGGCGCTGCTAACTTCCCAGAGCCTGAGTAAGTTAAAATGCGGAGGGAGGGTGGAGGTGGGGGGGCAGCTCACAAGTCTGCTTTGGTAATAGCTTAAATAAAGATCTTCCCTCTGAAGTTGGAAGAAAGGTAGCTTGGTTTATTTTTTATTTAGTGGGTGTCATACCAAAATAAGAAAAGTGTTGCCTCGTCTAGAGTTTTGTTGGGTGCCACTAAACCACCAATAATAACATGCTGGGACAGCCAAGATGGTCACACAGAGGTCCTAGCATGTCGTTCTAGCTCTTCCAGGCTCGGAGGCAGGAAAATTCCCTGCCCAAGAAGAGCTTGTTCTGCTAGAGCATTTGGCTAGGTCGCCAAGGGTGACTTCAGCTCTGGCACTGTTCAGGCTGAGCTGCCAACCTCGGCTGCCCTTTAGCTCTCCACTTGTGCCACCTCATTGCGGTTGTGGGTCGCATCTCTCTCTGGCCACCAGCTCTTGGAGAGAGGTTGAACAGGTACTGGAGTGTACTGGGGGAATGGGTCTCCTGATCGGGGGGCCATCAGGCAGAGACTTGCCAGACCCAAGGGCCTGGAGCACCGTGCTGGGTTCGTTCGGTGTCCCTTTTGGCCCAAAGGCACCGAGGTAGACTTACTCTGCGCACCATCAGAGGCGTTTGCGTTGTTTTTCGCTTTGTTTGCTTTAAAATGCCGCGGCACCACTTCATCTGGAGCTCGGAGATGCCTCTGATCCGGCGCCCTCCCTCCTCCACTGTCTGCTTGAGCTCGCCTTCCCCCACGCCCCCAAGAATGGGGTGGCCAGAAAAGGCTCCCTGGGCTCGGGAAGGTTAAGAACTGAAGGCGCACAACTTTCCCTCGGAGGTCGCACGCAGCCTGCAATCAGGTAGTGTGTCCGTCGTCACCGCCCCTGGAGTTCACGGTTAAGTTGCCTAAGGGACATCCTCCGCCGGTCTGGTGGGGTCCAAGTTGCAAGGGTTTCACACCTCCCGCCATGGGAGAAAGAAAATTCCCATTTTGTGGGCAAAGGGAGACAGACAGCCTTGAAAGTGTTATACTAAAGTGTTTTAAAGGAGGCTGTGGTCAACTCTGCCTTCTGCAAGAGGAGTTACCCCAAGACCTTCCTCTACCCAGCAGACGGGATTTGAGTCCCCTCGGCTGGTTTCTCGAGGACACTGCCGGCCCTGGGCCAGCCTGCGGTTGCCCTGATCTCAGCCGAACCCTAGCCTGGCCGCGCCGGATCCCTGCTGGAGCGTGGCCGCTTTTCCCACAGTTCCCATTTGGCCAAGGGTCTTTTCCTACCACTCCCACACATTCCTCCGCCTGCCCCTTTTCTCTCCCAAGCGCTTTTCCTAGATACCCGGACAAGTCCCTGCAAATCCAGAGACCTTCTTAGAGTGCCCAGTTGGGTGCCTGGATCCCAGTGAGATTGAGATTGAGCGCCCCATGGGTGGCCCTTCCCTAAACGGCCGGCTCCACCACGTTTGCCTCCGCGTTCTGGGGTTTCAAAGTTTTACCTGAAATTGGACTCTAATCCTCTGCTGTGGGTTTGGAAAGAAATATTTGGAGAACTGATCTGAGGGGTAGCAGCAGCCCTGTGGACATAACCTCCAAAACTTTGAGAGTGGATAGTCGCCCCCACATACTCAGCGCTGAAATTGGAAACTTTGGTGAAGGGTTCTGGATATGGTCAGCCCCAGCAGATCAGGAGACGAGGCATGCAGGGGCTGGTGCAACCCACGTACACGGTTCGGCCTTTGTGCAACAATGTGGTCCCTGGCTGGCTGGGGACATCAGATGCTAAAGTCTTCAAATATTTGAATATATAAAACCAGTCAGGGCAACTCTTAAACTTTTTCTTTTCTGCCCACCTATGCAACAATGAAGATTATTGTATGAATCCATAGTTCAAAAAATAGACCTTTATGTACAGGTCTTCTTTTCCTCCTCTCTGGGGTCCATTCTCAACAGGACACTTCAAGTATATGAACAGAAGTTAGGTTCTTAGCAATCTCCCTTCTACTCATCTTGGTTTTAGATATACAAATACTCAGTTGTAACTTAGACTGTTTCCAAAAATACCTTTTTTGTTTGTCTAAGATAATCAGAAAAAAATTAGAACTGGCCAAGTAATGCTAGTTTTACTGTTTTTATAAAGTTTGTCAAATCAAATGTAATTATTATTTTCAGATTCACAGTTTTGCCTATTTGCAGTTGTTCCCCCAAGTGGCATCGTTGATCCCCCTGACTGTCCAGTTAAGCCACTTTACTTCACCTAGTTCTGATCCATTTCAGATTCCCTTGGTTTGTTCTAGTCTCATAGAAGTCTCCTTGCATCGTTTTTTTCTTTTTCTCCCCTGGTTGGTCAATCACAGAGACCATTGATTTTTTTTCTGTGCCTTGTTCATACCAGTAAGTAGTGACTTCTGGGGGGCAGGCAGTGCAGTATGAGTATTTACTATGAGGCAGCCAGGCCAGTCTCCAGGTTTGGGGATTCAGGTTGTATGTGCACATCTATGTCCATATTGAAGTGAATCCTTGTATATATATACACACAGTTGACAATGGCAAGACATTGCCTGAGAAGAATTTCCATGTTAATACCAGAGCGTAAACTGAATGAGAAATCATCCTAATGTGGATACATGAAGAGGAAAGACAAGCCTTAGCATTTGGGAGTCGCTCATTAATTATGAAATCCAAAACTCTTTGGAGCCTTCTCTGCTTGCTAGGGATGAACCATCATTCTTTCTCTTTTATTGGAAATAAGACCCTAAATTCCTTTTGACTGAAAGGAAGTTATGAGACAAGATGCAATTTTCTCTTTCTTTTCTGACAACTCTGTCATCCCCACGATCACAGCCATGTCAGAGTATCTGTCTAGGAAAGAAAGAGGGAGACACGGGGAAAAGAGAGACGTAGCTAGTGAGAGAAGCCCTACAGCCATGGCCATCTTTGCATCAAAATTTTCCAGACCTTGATTTTTGATTGTGATCCCCTGATCTGGGTTTGAAATGCGAACACAGTGAAGCCCCTAAGCCTTCAATCGTGTGAAATTTTCAAAAGATCTCTAGAAGCAATCTCAGGCTGCCTGACCCCTGACAGGCAGCGATCTCTTTCTTCCTCTCTCTGCCAGCACTTCATTTGTTGGGATAGCTTTCAGATTTGCACCTCCAGATGACAAACCTGAGTGTTTATTATGTGTACATGAATCGGAAATCTTCAAGCCCTCACAAAAGCACCATCTTAAACATAATATTTAATTTCTCAGCCTAAGTGTCTGCTTCGTTATTTGCTTTTCATTAGCTTAAATATTTTTTCCAGGTCTCCCCATGTGTCACTTTGATATTTAGATGATTTTCTCTTTTAATCACCATTTCCCCTGTCTGTCTGCAAAGTCTGAGGCAGGCGCTCACACACCAATGTCACAGCGCTTCACTCAGCCAGGCACACAGTACTTCAGGGTGGGGGGGAGCACATCTTGAGGCTTGGGGGGGCTGTTGGAATACCAGAAAACCACTCGCTTTTTAGCCAGCCGCCAGTGCTGGTTGGGGAACAGTCATGACCCTCCCATCTCATTTCATTTTTTTCTTCAGGCCTTTTACATTCCTTTTATTATTTAAAACAAACAAACAACAATAAAAGGTGGCTGATGGAGGTGTCAAGAGCAGCTTTCACTGCTCTGAGCTCGCCAGGCCAGGTGTTGGCTTCTCTTGCCTGGAGCTTGAGGTTTAGACCTTCCACCCAAATCAGTCAGGTACTCAGACATCCCCGGCCTGCTACCCCCAGGAGTTCCAAGGGCTGTGGGAAGAGAGGGAATGGGAAACATCTTGGGAGAAGGCTGCTCTATTAAAATGCCCTCTGCCAAAAATTCTATCCAGAAGTCATGGGGGTGGAGACATTGCCTAACCCTCCCCCAATCTCCCCAATCTCAGCCTCCAACAGGATCCCTGGGAAGGTCACCCAGGTGAACCTGGTTGAAATGGGACCTTGCAGCCCCCTCCCCCTACACACACATTGTATCAGGCATCATCAGGATCTAGCAGACCCTGGTTGAGAGGAGGTGGGCTCATGCCCACCCCGTATGTTTGGATGGGCCTTGTTGCTATGATTAACTTATTAAAACCCCTTGTAATTATTTTAATTTGACTGGAAAAAAATACTTTGGGCAGAGATGAGACGTGTTTGTATTTATCCCCCCCACACACGCATACACCCATAAAACCTGTGTTAAAACAAATGTTACTTTCCTGTCTATATACATAGACCCTCCCTTTTTGAAATAGACCGCAGGGACTGCCATTAGATCGAATGGCAAGTCTTTATGGAAAGTGTTTTGCATAATTACATACCAAAGCCAGAACAGTCACCTCCGCATTTTATGGGTCACAAACCATCAACAATTGCCACATTATTGTCCACCAAACCTTAGTCCCTTCATTGAGGGAGCGAGTCCACTGCCTAGTCTAGAACAGGAGAGGATGAAAATTTCGCCTAATAAGAACCCTTGGAAGATTATGTCCCCACTGACAATGTGTTTACATATAGTTATAAAGTTCAGAGGACTGACCAAGAGAGGAAAGGAAATCGGGCTAGGCCTGATTAAGAGCGCACCACAGTCTAATATAGATAGCGCATCAAAAGAAAGGGATGAATACCTCTCCCCTTTTCAATTTCGACCCCTTTTCTACCTTTGTGATGCAGTAATTAAGATATTCTTATTTAGACAGACAGCTTCTCTGGTAACTGAATAATATTAGCTCCTTTGATGTCAAACTTTTGACAGTTATCACGCCAGCACTGGGCAATTTAGCACAAATGCCCTCCTTAAAATAATTTTTAAAAAGATAGAAATCCCCCATCAGCTTTGAAGAAATCTAATAAGTGTGATCCTTATCGCCAAGTGATCTGAATGGCTGCCTGACAGGCCGCCCAGCTATAAATTACATTGGGTTGTACTTAATGAAGCCGAATTTGAGTTTTAGCTTCTTGATGCCATACTGGAGCGGATGCAGCTCCCCTATTCTGTATCGTAAGAGTGCTATCTAGAGCGGGAGGAAACGAGCACCTTTGACCGTCCCAGCACCGGTGGGGAAGGGCCCCAGCCCACCGCCCCTGCCCCAGCTCAGAAGACCCAGGCAGGACCAGCCACCTACTCCCAGGATGCCATGTCATTGTGGCTTTCCGAGTTTGGTAGCCAAATTTGGGATTTGGCAGATGGCAGGATTATCTTCGCGTCTGGTGTGTGTGTGTGTGTGTGTGTGT
>PVHP010003943.1:0-74646 GCA_004024765.1 Zapus hudsonius | reverse complement strand
CTATGGGTCCCTTGTTCATCCCGTCCTTCTCTGCAGGGTTCCATATGGATCCTCCACAATATGACTGTGGTGGCTCATCTCTATATCAGGGAGGATCCATAGGGAACTCAGCAGACAATGAATGATGAACAAGGGACCTATAACCACAGTCATTCAATCAACACAGGATAGGCCATTGAGACAGGAACCAAGGATTTTCTACACAAGGACCTCTAAGCTCGCAACATTCAAGCAGCCTTATTACTCACCCACCACGACTCAGGGAACTGAGCGGAAGAGGGGGCGGAAAGATTGTGAGAGCCGTGGTGGGGGAGACTGTCCAGAGGCATGGCACCCATCAGTAACAACACACTTGGGTAAGGAAGACCGAAATGAGTACTAAGATATACAGGATCCCTTGCCACAAGGACTAATACAGACAGCCCACGGAGGAGGATATACAGCTGATCGGGGATGGGGAGGGGGGAATTGGGGAATTCGGGATAACAACGCATGGTTTGCCCACTAAATAATGTAACTCATTATGGACAATAAATATATATTTAAAAAAATATTAAAGCGGGGAAATACAACTTCTCATGAATACTTTGAGGTAGTTTTCTCTTTCTTCAGGTTTTATGGATAACACATAGTACTACTGTAATAATGTAAGGGAGATTTTGGGAAGAAATAGAATATTAGCAATGAAAAATATTAAAGGTTATAATTTGTGCTTGGTTAGTAATACATGCTGATATTTTCATGAAACTAATTATGGAGGAAGTACAATTGGCTAGTTGCTATGTTCCTCATTTCAACGCCCTCTCCCCCAGAACCTAAGAACAGTATATGTACCTAGCTTAATCCTTAACACAACTCTTTCTCCTCAGAAATCTACTACATTTTCTCTGAGCTAATATGCGGTTTTGAGTTTTGCAAGCTGCAATGTAATAGGTGCTGACACACTGTTTTTCTCTAGCCATGGGAAATTCCCTTTACCCCCTTGAAATAACCTGATGACTTACCTGGCAGGAAGCACCCAGTTCTCAAGTTTGAATAGAACATGAGCCCCCTCATTTATTTTAAAAGGCAATTCTTGGGAACACTGACAGCTATTGAAATTATTTTAATGCTAACATTGCATAAATATAGTATATATGAACATAAAAGTAGCTACAATCCATTTAGGCTTATACAATCCAAACTGATTTACAAATTAGAGACAAATACATCTAAAAGCTATAAAATTTCAATTAGCAATATCAGCTTAACGTGACAGCTGATGTTTCTTAATTTAAATCAAATTACCAACTCCACAGCACAGATTACTAGTTCTGACCTCTCTGGCCTTGATTTTCAGGAAACTTGCCAGTCTCCTATGAAGGGAAGCTTGTTAGGGTTTCAGTCTCCTTCGCCTGCCCATGTTCAATTTTCTACTTTTGAGTTAATATGAAGCTTCTCCTTTTGCTGTTCACCAAGGAAATGCTGTGCCATCTTCCTGCCTCAGCTCTTTTCTCATTTTCCTTTTAATTCTTTAAAGTAGGACACGTTTGGTTCTCATGTGCTCATGAATGCAACTTCATCCTACATTCAAAGCCCCACCACAGTCGTTGCCTAGGTGGTTTGCAAGACATACTTGTACTATTAAACAAGAACTCAGGTCCCTGGCAAAACATCCTCAGACACTCCTTTCCCACATGCACAGGCTGTCTTTGTGAGTGTTATATAGTCTTCCAAATGTAACTATCTAGACCTTTAAGTCCAGGCAAAAAGGTGACGGATGATGGACATTTGTTAGAGGGAGGTTCATGATGCCTTCTTGCCATATAGAGCACCAAGCTAACATTTCCATTTTGGTTCTTGTGTAAGTGGATTCTCAACACTTTGGGGATTGGAAGAAGTAAAAAAAAACCCACTGATAATTAAATGACAACTAAAGATCATGCCAGTTCACATCCTGGGTACCTCTGTGGCGATGCCCTATACCAGGTCACCTTTAACTTTCTCAATTTCCTTCTTTATTCCAAACATTCGTAGAAGCTAGTACATCTATAAAGTTGACACACTATAAACAGTTATGCAAAGAATGCATGACATATGTTCTAGTATAAAAATATTAAAATTTTATCATTTCGCATGTTACCAACTTAGCTCTCCCATCTTCCTACGGCAAGCATTATTGCTCCATTCACTTGTCCATATTTTTCTTCCTTCTTCTTAGATGGGCCCTTTTGATCGTTTATTCCAGAAGGATAAAGACCCACTAAGTGGCTAGGTGTCCCCTGGCTGCGTCTTGGATTTATCTGGGCAGCAATTTGGACTCCCTGCTCACAGAAGTCAATAAGGCCCAGCTATTTGTGAGAGAGATGGCTGCTGTGTCCCAGTCAGAATCATTTGAAGCCATTTTCTCTCACTGAGAGAGGAGAGAGATCCACTTCCAGCGGAATGCAGTCAGTTTGCAGAACTGAATTCAATTACCCTGGCCTGCAACTGGCCACCACGTGCCCTGTGGTGAGCAGGGAACTGGGATAAAAGAGTTATCTCCCTTTCTTCTTTCCTTTTTGTAAAGAGAAAGTGTCATTAATTGAGCTTGTTCATTTTCATAGCGCTTATGGGAATCTCCTGTTTGATAGGATGAGGATTTACTTAATGAGACCCAATTTTGATCAAATGCACTGTCAGGGAAAAAATAATCTTAGCCTTAACTAGTCAAATATTAAGGTTAATCCCTGCCAACTTGATGGTCACATCCTTAAAGTTTACACTGGAATTGTCCGGAAATCAAAGACCTTCATTACTTGTATATTAAATACTAGAAACTGATATCCACAAAAGATCATGCTCCCTCCAGCACCAATGCGATCCCTCATGCAATGAGCTGGTGAACATCAGAGGCACGAGCCACAGGAGAGCTTGCCCTGGCATGCATCTCAGTCAAATACCTGTTTTGAGACATGGCACTTGGGTAACATCCATAGTCATTAAACTAACGCTAGTCCTCTACTTTCTGCTAATGAGGTGGGAATGAATGCAATAGACCAATGAAGATAGGATTTGAGGATTTAAAAACTGTCTCTCCTTTCAAAGAAGTTACATCATTGTTTATAAATATATAGATTTTCAATGAGCTGGTTTTTAATTTCCTATTGCTCTTTACAAATATACAATAAGCAGAACTTATTAAAGTAGGTTTAGTGATTTCCTATATGGTGTACAAGGCTTCACGTCACTCAATGTAGACTATTATGGGTATTATTTTTCTCTAAACCTGTGTCCATGCTCAATAAAAAAAAATAATAGAGGGTTGGAGAGATGGCTAAGTGGTTAAGGCATTTGCTGGCAAAGCCTGGTGGCCTGGGTTCAATTCTCCAGTATCCATTTAAGGCCAGATGCACAAAGGTGGCACATAAATCTGGAGTTTGAAGATCTCTCTCTCTTCCCCTCACTCTCCCTTCCTCCTTAAAAATAAATTTTTTAAATTTTTTTTTGTTTTTTTTTTTCAAGGTAGGGTCTCACTCTAGCCCAGGCTGACCTGGAATTCACTATGTAGTCTCAGGATGGCCTTGAACTCATGGTGATCCTCCTACCTCTGCCTCCGGAGTGCTGGGATTAAAGGCGTGCACCACCACACCCGGCTGCAAATAAATTATTATATTAAATAAAAAAGAATTAACAGGCCATATTAAGGCTCTGCATGGTATGGAACAAGCCAGGAAAAACTCATCAGCAAGCAGGTCTACCACCATTGTGATATGGGGCAGAGGGCCAGGAAAGGTAGAAGAAATGGAGGAGAACCAGTTCCCATAGATAATACAAAAACACAGCTGGCTGCCAACCACTATGTGTGCCACCTCTATTACATCAGGGCCCAGGAGAAATTGCACAAGAAGCAGCTACACGAATAATGCTCTTAATGCTAAGCTGACAACCAGCTCCAAGGCAATGGTGACAGACAAGGTGATCAATCAAAACCCATCAAATCAGAAACCCAGAGGCTGCAGAGAACTCAACATTAAATCGGACTGCCAACAGGCCTTCTATGGCTCCAGGAACATTGCAAAAGAGGGGAAGGAAAGATGGCAAATGCCAGAGTGGCAGGAGTACCCTGAGGCATGGTCCCCTGCTACCACACCAGGACTGACGGAGGCCTTCATGACCCCACAGTAAATAACATATCCCTACTGAGGAGAGCCCCAGTGATACATAAGCAGCAAGGGGATAAAAGAATAGAACCTGTTATAATATGTATGAAATAAATGTAAATTAAAAAATAACAGAGGAGACTATAGGATAAACAGAATATATTATGCCAAGTCAAAAGAATTAGTGAAAATATCAACAATTATACTCTGATTCATCTTTTTAGAGTTGTACAGTCCTAGAAATATACAATGGGAGGTCATCTAAAGTTTACACAAAGTAAGTTTGTTACTGACTTAAACTAATAACAAGCTCTCTTGGATTTCTGAGTTGAAGGACTGTGACATTGCATGGAAATGGGTTTGACTTCAAAGTACCTTTATCACTGGCTAATAGGGGTGTAGGTATGGAACTGGCACAGAGACAGCCATTTGGCTGTGCCAACTGAAGCTGGCGTTTTTGCTGTTACACTGGCCGATTATACACTAGGCTGTGTGATTCGATATGAAATGGCATTTCTTATGGTGCCAACTGCCATGAGATCAATGATCCAAGTATTCTCTTCATTTCAATAATAAAGGCAATGCTGCTCGATATGATGGGCTGGAAGCAGCCAAGCAACCCCAAGGAAAGACATGATTCATTCATTTAAGAAATAAATTACATTCCAGCGCCTCCCACTCTGAAGGTGGGACCTATCATCCTCAGTATTATAGCATCAACTCCGGTTATTAGATGGTTACAATGGGAAGAGGCACACCTGGGTTTTATGTCTGACTTTGATACGGTGTATGACTCCAGGCCAGTCATTGAAATTGGCATTCTGCATGAGCTTATTGCCACCTGCTTTGCAGATGAGAATCCTGTGAAAGATCTGACATTTATATGATGCTTAAATATGTTTCAGACCAATTTAACATGAAAGTCCAATTGATAATGATGGGCTCAGACTATTTTGGGAAAATAGGTAAACATCATAAACTGCCACAGAGCCCTTTCTGAAAGGTTGATGATAAGGAAATAAGAAGAAGAAAAAAGCATTTCATGCAGGTGAATGTGATGGGGGTAGGATATGCAAGAAGACCCTGAATGAATCATTAACTGCATTGTGAACAATTCGTATAAACAAAAAGTCCAGCAAGTATTAATTTCTATCTTGCAATGCTACTTAACCCAAATCCTTATTGTTTTTTGGAAAGGGATCCAACTGTAATGAGCATATAAAATGCTCCTCAATGAGTCTGATTTTCCTAGCTTCTCATTCTTTTAAAAATATTTTTCTTCTCATGTGCATATGTGTTTTGGGGGGGGGGGACACAAGGTCATTTGCTGCTGCAAATGAATACCCATTCAGTTCTCCGTGGGCAGTGGGGAATTGAACCTGGGCCAGCAGGCTTTGCAAGCAAATGTCTTTAACCATCAAGCCATCTCAGAAGCCCTGCTCCTCCTCCTTGAGCAAATGATCCCGCCACTTGCTGAATTTCAAGGAAGTCATAAGGAACAGCAAGCCAATAAATCGATGATAAAACTGGCCTTATTGAGGGGAAAATACCACGAACTAGCAAAAGAATGGGAATACATCTGACTAAGGAATTTTATTTTACTAGAGTTAAGTTATAGGGCTTATCAAATTGAATATAAAAATGAAGAAGAAAAAAGCACACATATACCTTTCTTCTTACCTTCAAGTACGAGAAAAGAGTATAACACAAAAGTGGCAGGTTGGTGTACCTGCTCACACATAGTTTTAAATACTTTTGTCTTTCACTTCTTAATGAATTCCTATAACATTTTAACATTTTTGCTCTATATAGCCAACATCACAATATGGCTTTTTATCTCTTCCAAGAAAAGTCAGATCCATATGTTTCTCACCCTCCCTTCCCTCTCTTTCTCTCTTTCCTCTTTTTTTTTCATTTTTCTGAGTAACATTGGTAGTTTTATTCAACAGCTGGAGAAAGACGATTTGATAACACGAATCTATTGCACAGCCCAGGCCCAATGTCTTTCTTTCTTCTCTCCCCAATGAGCAGGGGTAATAAACGCTCAACAGCTCTGAAAGCAATCGATTCTGAAACGGTGTGGTGCAATTACTAGCCCGGATGGTGGCTAAGACTTCCAGTAAAATAAGGAGAAGATAAATACAGTCTCTGCAGTCGGATGGGCCTCTGCTGCTCAGACAGCTGCCTGCTTTATAAAGAGGTACCACACAGAGCCTTCGCCATGGGGGAGGCGAGCAGCTGGCAGGCAGGGGCAAGACAGGTCATGATTCATGACGTCAGCAGACTCTAGATAGGCAAGTCATTCCACAGTGATGGCCCAAATTTATTATGCAGGGGAACCTGTGATGTCTTAGTGTGTTTTTATGTTGTTTTCTATTTCCATAAGATCCTGCTGCACCCTACTTTCCAGTGTGAACTCTACTCTTACCTAATAACGTGATGCTAATGGAACTCATCACTGGCCCTTGGATTCATCCAGGACTTCTAAAGCCCTGGGAAGGTCCTCAACAAAGTGCTCACCCTATTTCTTCTGTAAAATTAAAAATGCACATATAAATGCAGTAGATGAACACCCTAAATAATCTTTTTCTCCAACCTCTGCTCCATCACACTCCCATCTTACTAGAAGACAATGCAGGCTTATAACAATGTTTTGGATCAAACAGGAGCTAACTTGAGATGCACTAGTGTTTTGGTGGGATACCCTACAGTAAGTCATGAACTTGTCCTTGTTGAACTAGGCGATTCATTGCTGATCAGAGGTAGGAATAGCCTCCAGAAATGTTCCTCTAAAAGTTCCTTGGTGCTATCTAGCTTAAGGAGCTCTCTGCTTGAACCACTGGAGACCAGTTTTTATCTTGAGAGAAGTTTGCTAAACGTTGACAGACCTTTAATGCTCACTTGTCTTCACAATATAAATTTTTTTTTAAATATATATTTATTGTCCATAATGAGTTACATTATTTAGTGGGCAAACCATGCGTTGTTATCCCGAATTCCCCAATCCCCCCCTCCCCGTCCCTGATCAGTTGTATATCCTCCTCCGTGGGCTGTCTGTATTAGTCCTATAGCAATAATGACAAAATAGAAGAAACTTTGATAGACCAGGCAACAGGAAAGGTCTATTTAACTTTCTATTCTATCTGTGGAAAAAAAATATGATCTAATTGTCACAGGGAAAGTCAATCAAAGATATCATTAATAATATTCAATACATAGGGAATAAGGATAGTATTAATAATAGACAATATATAGGGGATAGGGTTTTGGTTGTACATAGAGTAGTTTGTTGAAAATTACATGTTATTCTAAGTATTTTGTGACTTTATCAAGGCTTTCATTTTATAATTTTAATCTTTTTTCATTCTAATACTTTGTTATCGATTACTCCCTAAGGAACTTACACAAACACACATACAGATTGTCTAAGCATTACCCTCCAACACAAACACACACACACACACACACACACACGCACACGCACATGCACACGCACACACACACACATACACAAACTGAGGGCCCTTTAAAAATCTGCTCTCCCATCTTCAGGGATGTTGGAAATCCTAAGAAGACACTCTGCAACCTAGTTCACATAGTGACACACCCAGCATAAAGCAGCTTTAGAGTAACCATTGGTCCAGCCTCAGTTTTCAGATAAAATGGTAAAACTGAGCTTGGCATAGTGATATTTACTTGTAACCCTAGGGTTTGGGAGGCTGAAGCTCAAAGGTCACAAATTCAAGGTCATCCTGGGCTATAAAATGGGACCGTGTCTCACAAAATTAGGTGCTAATGCTATCCATGGGTTCAAGTTGGTAATTATGTAGGATATTATGGATGTATATACATAATATCTTCAACAAATCAACAAGCTTGAAAGACATGTGACTTTTTTTAGAGGTTGATGTGAATATAGATGGTCTTTAACTTTTTTGCCCACAATGGTATTTTGTTGTAACAATTTAAATGGGTTATGACAGGGACAGAAAGATGGCCTGGCGTCATCAGTCAAGGAAAAAGTAGTATGTGGAAAAAGAATGTGAGACAAAAGTCTTTGAAAGCAATGCGGCAGAATAAACACCATGTTTACATAGAGAAGCAGGGTTGTGGGGGAGAGGAAGGCAAATGCAATACAGAGAAGATATGTCATTTAGTTTTGGTTTTAAAGATGAAACAGGGCTCCACTGAGTTAATCAAGGAGGCTGTGGTGAAGAGGATTCTCAGAGAAAGAAATCAATGCCAATAAAAGCACGATTATAAGTGATTTACTTATATCCATATGCTGAGTCTCCACCAGAATAACCAAAACATAATAGATATTTTAAATTTTTCTTGACTTGAAATCATTTCTTTTTTAAGGTTTGGTAAGCATTACTTAGCCCCAGTATTTCCTTTCAAAAACTGGAATTCTACTTGTCCTAGAGTGAGTAATATTCATGAAATGCCACTCTGAAAATAGCAAGAATATTCTTGTGATGACTACAGATACTGGCTTGAACAGGCAATGCTATGCAAGGCCACCCCCAGCCCTGTGAGGATCTTCTGCATAGACCAAGTACCTTTGATTTTGCCACTACTTTCCACTATGGAATAAAACAGCATCTATGGGAGTTAATGTGACTAAGTCCCCAGTCCACCCACACTCTGCTGTTGAAGAGAAAGGTCTGTATACTGTTTCTGGAGTAAGTGCTATTTCTCTTGTTAGATAGGAGGGCTTGCAACCAAGACAGACAGTTTCTTGGACCTAAGAGTTCATTGTAATGGGGAAGATAGAGAAGGGGTAAAAGAGAAAATAAGAGTTGAAAAGAGAAGAGAAATAGGGATAATGCACTAGACAGAGAGAGAGAAAAGAAAGACATGGAGAGAAAAAGGTGGGTGCTCTCTTGCCATTATGGCAAGAGAAGATAAACTATTCTGTAAGGGAGGGGCCTCAGCTAGTGTCCAGAGGTGTGGCTTCGAGTTTGGTGGCCTTTACTCCTCTTAGTCCAGAGGTATACTCAAAGACCACGCCACAATGCAGTCCCAGAGTCCCAAGGATTAACATGGCCAGGTAGAAGGTGAGAGAAATGGGGATGGATGAAGAGCTGTGAGATGCTATCTTCTCCTCCAATCTCCACTGAGGTTGGCTGAAAGGTAAGGACATCCACAGCTGGTGACAGTCAGAGAAGACAGAGGTGATACATTTCTATGGTTATTTTTGTCGGGTAATTTGGCTGGGAAACCACTACAGAGATAAACTGAGACATTATGGTCTGCAAACTAAGTGAGCTGGCAAAATGCAAACATGGAACATAGAATCCAAATGTGCATTATCCCCAACAACAGTGAAATAGCACTCACTGCAATCAAAAGAAATATAATTTAGAACTGTAGCACATCACTGACCATGTGGTTTCCTCTGCCACTGGGGAAAGCCTCCTCTGGTTAGTCAACTGAACTCCTCCATATGCTGCACCACCCCACTCAGACCTCTGCAAAGTTCTTCCTACACCTGGCAGGAAGAGCAAGTGGTTTTAAAAATTATTATTCATTAATTGATTTATTTTGAGATAGCATTTTACCCTAGCCAAGGCTGACCTGGAGCTCACTCTGTAATCCCAGGCTGGCCTCAATCTCAAACTCAAACTCAAACTCCTACCTCTGCTCCCTGAGTGCTGGGATTAAAGACAAGCACTACCACATCCAGCAAGTGGTTTTCTTTCCCTTCTTCCTTGGTCAAGAGTGCACCTTTCTGTTATATTAGACAAAATTTGTACCTGCAACTTTATGGGAGATTTAGAGTCTGAGATCTTAAAGGTAAACACCGCACCTCATCCGTCTTTGCGTCTCCAGCGTCTCATAGGTTGTCTACTATCCACATACACTCAACTAATGGAATCTGTTGTTATTACATTGCCAGGAAACACAGAGAATAGACAGGAACCACCTGAGATTCTCTCAATGCTTCTCTTCAATGAATCAACTGCTCCAAGCTCCTCCTCTTCCCAATGCCACCTCATCCAAGGCACCTGGCTTTCCTTGCCATTTTTGGAGCCCATCTGGCTTTTAACTGTGATGCCTTCTTCTCACTCATGCATCTGTATCCATCTCATCAATGCTCCATTCTCAGCACAAGCCTCGCCTCCTCTGGGACATCTTCCCGGTGACTTCCTGCAGCTTGTCTCCATGGGACTCGTCACACACTGAGATATGATTCATCTATTATAACTATCAATGGGTTCTGGAACATTCACCTCTGACCCCAAACATTTTAAAGAACATGGTTTCCATAGAATTGATAAGATCATAGTATCCTACCCTGTTAAATAAACAACTTCATTCAGCATATTCCCTGGTGGAAAAAAGCACAGGAAATACTGGTCTGAATAGGAATGCTATCATTCTTTTCTCTGCAGTGACTCAAGGCTAGCAGGTCTTCTGGAATCCTTCTCGGATGCAGGAGGGTTAGCCAGGGACCCTGAGAACTTCTGGCTTCCTCTCCTCTTTCATGAGGAGGACTGAGTTTTGACAGATCCAGTGTGTTCCCAATAGAGTGGGGACACTACTAAGCATGTACTTATTCTCAATGGGTTTTAACCTGGCTCTATGGTAGGACCACAGTTATCAAGTAAGCAAAGAAATCATTTATTCATTTTCCCTCTCATTTTGCACTCTTGGAGGAATTGCCTAGCTGTTCTGGCAAGAAGAAAGAAGTGTGAATATTAGGGTCGTGTCACATTCAATTCAGAACAGAAAGCATCAGGCATCATTTGATAGAGAATTCAAAGAGAAAGCCATGGGTTTCAGCAGCCCTGGTTTCCTTCTGAATGAATATTTCTTGCTGATGCCCACACCTTCTCCTTTGCGTTCTTCACAAGCAGGGAGGCGAGGTTCCTGATATTCCGACCTCATAGTCCTCTTATGTTCAGTGTCTTTCCTTTCACCAACCTCCAATCTTGTAAATCACACTTCTTCTGGGACTGCAAACTATCCTAAAAGAACTTCTAATTTCTATCCTGATAGAGGTATTTTGCACCAAAACTGACCTTTTCTAAGTTCATTTCCTCGAATCTTTGGTTTTCGCTAGGCTAGAGAAGATTTCACCAGAACAGATTAGCCCTCAGCTGAACTCCAAAAATAATGTGTTTACATCTCAGCCGAGATGCTCTGCCCATTCACTGACACGAGGCTCTCATTTTGTGCTTGACTTTAAGAAAAACAATATCAAGAGAAGACTAGGAGAATCAAAGCATCTTTGGTGGTTCTCTCTAGGTGATTAACTAGGGAACAAGGTGGGGTTTGGAGAGAGGACAGTATACTACTAAGTCATGAAGGCTTATCCAGATGTTTTTTCACAACCATTGCCTTTAGTGACTCTCTACATTTGGAAATGAAGTGTAAGACCCAGTGTTGTCATCAGGACTCCCTAGATCCTGCAGGTAAACCGAGGCTTCCTCCGGGGCCAACCTTCCCTCTCCTCCTTCCAGGAAGGTGCTTCCCACCATCTCACTCACAACATGGCGAGCACATGGGTGGAGGTCATACAGGATAGGGTAGCATGGGAGGCCTGAAGGAACTGTTTTAGAGATTTTCATATTATACAGACCTGGCTATGCATTTTTGGTTGAGCCCTACACCAATTGCCCTTTTGGACAAATTCAATTACCCAATATCCCTGAGTAAGCGTACATGTGGATATCTGTCTATCTATCCATCTACCTAATAAGAGGCGCTATCCTACTGACTGGCATGAACTCTTACATATTTTACACCATAGTGAATCTCCATAACAACCCCATTATCTTCTACAGTTGCCATCATTTTAGAGAGCCAAGTGAAACTCAGAGGGTTTGAATAATTAGCCAGAATGACACCTGCTAAGTGGGGTTCCTGTTCTCTTTCCAGAATGTTGGACTGCTTTCACTGTAACATGCAGTAATCACACCTGAACACCCTAGAAAGTTACAGGGAGTAGAACATTAGCAACTAGAGTAAAATAGATCTACCAATGCCTGGAACATAGTAGGCAGCCATCCAACAGGTGTTAATTCTTTTCCTGTCTCTTTGTCCTATAGCCAGCATGCTTTGCTGTGTTAACTCACTAAAGAAACAAGATAAAAACCAACAACAGTGTCAATGCAAACTACAGCTCTACCCTCAGAGGGAATAGAAGTTCCTCTGAGCCATATATGAATGACCATGGTCTAGAAACACTTATTCATGTTGCCCCAAATAACTTGTTCCAACATGGAAGCTGTTATATGAACTTTCATAATCAAAGAACAAAGTTAAGCCATAAATCAAGGTATTTACCAAATATATTTGCTATAGGTCTTAGATGTTAGCTGAACATGTTCTTAGCTTTTGGGAAGGTAAAGATAGTGGTCTGCTAAGATCCTCACCATTTTACTTGATAGTAGAAGGGCACATGCAGAGGTGTGCAATGGATGGCTATAAAGGCCAAGAGATTTTGGTGTGTAGAAGGAAGATGATAGATAAACTATTCAATAAGCATGAAGTTATACTCATTCCACCTTAATGAATCTTTAATAAAGTTGAGGCTCTTCCCCCCACCCCCAATAATACCAGGGAATTTCAGTTTACAACAACTTGTTTTTCCACGTTAAATATAATGGAATAGTCTTATCTGCAAAGGTGGAGGATGTCATTCACTGGGTCCCTCCATCTACATTGTATCATTGGAAAGAAGACTTGAAACACTCAATGCACAAAGGCTACCAGGCTCTGTTGGTCTGTCTGTCTGTCTGTCTGTCTGTCTGTCTGTCTAGGAATTGGCGACATCTGGACTGATGTTTGAGAGCACTGGAAGTCAGGTGTGCTACTTGGATGTCACTGCAGACATTTGCTGGCACTCCTTGGTACTGTAACTGCTTCTGAAATCAAATGCCAGCTTTGATCTGGTGCATGTTTCATGAGCTGTGCACTCAGTCATGACCAGAATCACTTGAAGTTTCCCCAAGGATACCTTAGCAAAGCAACTCTCCCACTCATTCACCACCCAGGGTGTAGTCCTTTCTCTTCCCCTTGGGGGCTTCACTTTCTACTCAGAAGCCAGTCCTGAAGCCTGAACTAAATCCGGGGAGCCATGCCTGCCTGTGCGAATGAAGACAGACAGCTGACTGTCTCCACCAGTTGCACTCTGGTCCCTCTAGTATTCCCAGAGAAGGAAATGGGATCCTGGTGTCTTAAGACATGACTGTCCACATTTCCCAACCCCAGAGAAGCAAAGGAGAGCAAAGCTTTAGAAAGACGGTGAATAAACTAACCCTCTGTGATGCTTCACCAAACTTTTATTTGCCACCAAGTCCCTTAATATAAAATGTTGCTGCTTCCTCACAGTCCCAAGAGTAGAACAAGTCATCCCAGAACAGACCTTTTGATGTGCTCTTCTTACTACATCCATGCTTAGTTTGGAATAAGAAGAGGTCAAGGGTTAAGAGGGAAAGGAAGAAGGAGAGAAAATAATAACCACCAACATTTATGTAAACAAAGGGTTTATCCCCAAATCTCCCTCAAGATCTCCCAATTCGCAGCAGAATTAAGGGTCAGGAAAAGTGTCTAAGAAAACGATTAACAAGTGGCAGGACACCAATACCAGGGCATGCTGTGTCCTGTTTCATATTCTTTAGTGTCATCAAAACAGAAGTGTTGACACAGACCCTGCAGGTGTGCTTGGAGCTGGAGATCGGGAAGATGGTGCGCATGTCTGGTGACAAGAAGACAGACTCAGGAGGAGAAGAGCTATGGGAAAGTTCCCACCCACTTCCACCTGTGTCATCTCATTGGCTATCCCATCTTTATCAAGCAGGTACCATCAATTGCATTTCAATAGAACTGGAAATAAAAATTGCCAAATGCCACGTGGTTTGTAAACTGTGATGTTACTGAGCTCTAAATCCATTTGTGTGTATCATTACATGTCTCTCTTTGGAGTGGCCCAGAGAAAGCCTTACTTTGGAGTTAAGAGATTTTCCCATGAGTTCCTAAGATATACCTAACTTGGCGGATGAACAGTGGGGTGGGTGGGAAGATTATCTTAGCTCAAGCTGTATGACCTAAGATTAGATACAATTAAAATTTTTAAAATAAATAAATAAAAACTCACTCCACACTGCTCCCCTGACAGTCACCGTATATACTTATGAACAATTCTGTGTGACTCCAATCACAGGGCAAGATTAGGTGATCCAGTCAGCAGAAAAAACCTATAAGTGTGCCAGCTATTCAATCCATTGGAGTGTGATCATTCAGTAAGCATGACATTGGAGTTTTGCCTGTAGCAGACATCTCTCTGCTTCTTCGCTGGGGTGCCAGATGAAGTCATATGCCTGTGTTTAGGGACCATCATGCATGAAAAATAAATACTACATCTTTAAGTAGCAATCATTTGCTCCACACAAGGAGGAGAGATGCACATGTCTTGCAAAGCCTGCAGGAAGGCAAAAATTGAAGGCTTGGTAGATTTAAACTTCTCATTCACTCTGACTCCCAGGCATAAGCTCATTGCAGCTCTGGGCATTTAGATATGGCATGATATTTCCTTAATCTCTGGTGTCTCTAAGGGGTGCATGCTCTCTCTGCCTCTGTTCACACCTCCTTCCTTGCATGCTGGAAGCTGCTGGAGCCAAAAGCATACCTGCTGGAATTCCACCATAGCCACTTGAAGACAGGAGACCTTGGTCATGCAAATCCAAATTAATAGGTCACTGAAGACACTGTCCAATAGTTCTGGAAGGTATTTATTGAGTCTATATCTCAATGTGAATACAGGCATCACCAGCATTAAGGGAGTTTGTAAGCTTTCAAATAAATCAATGAACTCCTGCCGTAAATGTCATCCAGCTGTTCCACCTTCCACTATTTCCCTTCTCACTGTCATCCATGCTGTTAACCCTATCACCACTGAACACTAGCAATCTGCAGAACAAGCTCAGAATGTGTTTGCTAGATTCAAAATTTCCTGTACACTTGGGATAGCTAATGAAGACACGATAGCTTAAGGTCTTCCCTTTGGCTTGAGAGGCATCCCATCCTCGGCTTATCATGAAGCAGGCAAATCTCAATCTAAGCAAGATTTTCCTTGCTAAAGGTGATGGTTCATCTTCATTGACAACCTGACTAGATTTGGAATCCCCTAGGAGACACACTTCTGGACGTGTATGTGAGGTGTTCAGAGAGAGCTCTAGCTGAAGAAATAAAGAGCCATTGTGAATATGCATGGGAACATTCCACAGGCTGAATTAAATAAAAAGGGACAAAGGAAATGGCAGCTGAGTATCTCATCAGCTTCCACCTGCTTCAGTTTCATGACTGTGGATCCAACGAGGCCGGCAACTTCATGTTCTCAGCGCCATGCTTTCCTGCCCTGAATGACTATGCCTCCTTAAACCCTGGGCCAAAATATACCTTTTCTTCTTTGGCCAGTCATTGAGTGACCACAGAAAGAAAAGCAGCTAACACATTAAAGAAACGAATTTAGGTTCCTTGATATTTATTCTATTTTCAGTATTTCTCACACGTGTGGTGATAGGAGCATTGTCACTATTTGAAGTTCAATTTCTGGAGGCCACACACACTCCATATTGGGGAGGGTTAAGAGGAGACTTTCATGGTACAGTTCACAGTGATGTTCTCGGAAAAGACTTTCTACTAAAGGATGTAATTATAAGTACTGATGTTCTACAAGAACACGCAATCTTAGGGAAGAAAAGGTTATTTAATTTGCCCTGCCTCCAGGCGAAGAGTGTGGTTGTGGGTGTAAATGGGGTGGGCACTGGGATACCGTTTTCTGTGGCTGTGCACAGGGTTAGTTCACAGAAAGCCCACAGAAGTTTGCTAAATGAATAAGTAGGAATTGGATCATTAAGAGGGAACTTGGTAAATTAGGGGATTCCTTGATCAATATCCGATTTTCAGCTGGACCTGGTGCTTGTCATGGTGGTTTTATACCTCTGTGTTTTTCAGGTTTGACTGCAATAAATAGCCATTCCACAGAGTGCCCTTTCTCCCACAGTGAAATAAATGAACTTCACCCCTTTAAGAGTGAATAATAAACACACAGTCTGCTGGGCTGCAGCTGGGGTTTTCGGAGGGAAATGGTTTGAGAAACACTTTTCCCTTGAGTGATGACTGTGTATATCAGCAAGTAAATCTAGTGGGAAAGAACACCTATCCACCCCTCGTGCTAGCATCTGAGAGATGAATACTGACAAAGTCGATTCATTGTCTTAATTCTAGGCAAGTCTGAATCTTCATCTGTCTTCTTCCTGCCTAGCTACTGCCCAAGAGGGTAGAGCTACCTGTTTATGCCATTATGTACTTACAAATCACAGTTTTATTTCTGAAACTCAGACATCCTATATATGCTAAAAAAATTAATGCCCTAGGGGTACTGTTTGCCATTGACTGCAAACACCGACATACCAAGGTTTGTGAGTTTAACTGGGTAGATGCAGCAGTTACTAAAAGGAAATCTGAGGGTTTTAGACAATAATAATAATACCACTTCATTAGATCTCTACTGTTTACCAGGCATATCACCATTGTCATTATTTTTCATTTAAGTACAGGGATGCTATGAATAAAATTTTTTCCTGTATTTCAGAACAAAGAAGTCTAGAGAGTAATTTTGAAACATGTTAATAGTTACACTGCCAGAAAGTGCTAGAACTTGGCCTTGACTTCAGTATTGTGTAATCACAAAGCTTTTGTTTTGATCTCGGATTATCGTACCGCCTCTCCAGTTCATTGTTGTGGATGAAGAGCTTGCATATTGCATTTGAACATATTTTTATACTTAATCAAATTTTATTTCCTGACATAAAAATAATAAAATAAAATCTTATTGTGATAGTCAACTTATTTGTCAAATTGATTGGATCTAGGATCCACCAAAGAAACAATTTTTTGAACCTGTTTGTGAAGGATTTTCTACCTTAAGTTTATTGAGGTGGAAAGACCCACCCTAACTGTAGGTAGCATTATTCCATGAGATGGGGTCTCAGGCTGAATAAAATGGAGTAAATAAGTTGGGGCAAAGGCCTCTCTCTCTCTCTCTCTCTCTCTCTCTCTCTCTCTCTCTCTCTCTCTCTCTCTCTCTCTCTTCTTCCTGACTGTGAATACAGTGTGTCCAGATGCCTGATGTGACTGTCAGCATGCCTTCCCTGCTGTGATAAAATTTATACCTTATGACTACAAGCTAAAATAAACCCTTCTCCCAAAGTTGCCCCTTCTCAGGTATTTGATCTCAGATTGCTGTGATGGAAACTCACAAGAGATTGTGATAGAAAAATAAGTCCCTGCCCTCAGAGATGTGCCTGCTCAAATTCCTGACACCCGTGAGTGTTACCTTCCGAAGAGCAATGAGTTATAGCTAATACCAAATGACCTTCAAAAGGTAAGCATAAGGGCTGAGAGGATGGCTTTGGAAGTAAGAGTGCTTGGTGTGTGAGCACAAGGACCTGAGTTGAATCTCTAGAACCCATGGAAAAAGTCCAGGTTCAATCAGACACTGTTCCAAGGAAATAAGGTAAAGAATGTTCTTCTGGCCTCCATATGTGTGCATAAGGGGCACATAAACACAGTTATGCATAGAGCATGCATAACATACACACACAGAATGGTAAGTCTATCCTGTCTGGATGACCCAGGAATGCTCAGTGATCACAAGGTCCCATAAGAAAGAATTAGAATGATGCTCACTGAAAAACACCATTCCCTTCACTGGAAATGTACACACAGGCTAGAGCTGGACGAGGCAAGAAAATGATTTGTCCCTGGAGTTTCCAGAAAGTCACCGACATCCTTGTGCTTGATTTTATCCATAAAACCTCAGTTTTACCTCTCTCCTATAGAAGTGTGTGATGCTGCATTGGTAGGATTTAGGGTACTGTCTTTGTGTTGTCATGTAGATATAGGCACCTATGTGTCATGGCATTCTGTGGAGGTCAGAGGACAACTTCAGATGTCAGTCCTGGCCTTCCACTTTGTTTGATGCAGGGTCTTCTTGTGAGCTTCTAAGGCTTCTCTTGTTTCCATCATCCATCTTTCTGTAGGAGGTCTGAGATGAAAGATACTATCCAAGTGGGTTCCGGGGATCTGAACTCAGGTCGTCATGCTTGGACATAAGTGCCTTTATCCTTTGAGCCATCTCCCCAACTTCATGTATCATTTTAATCCATGGGGCTTAGTTCATTAGAGTGGCATTAAGAAACCAATGTAGAAATCAAAGGAGCTTAAAAATAAACAAAAAATAAAAGTACATAGAGAAAAAACACACAGAGATGCTAAGTGAAATAAATGAAATAGCAGATACACACACAGACACACACACACACAAATGAAAACACAGTCCTGAGGATGTAAGATCTTAGTGTTCAGCTATATCTCACTGATGAGATAGATGGTATAGATCTCTGGGATCTCTCCCATACCAGGGGTTATAAATAGGTATCATTCTCCTCCAGAAAAATGGCAGAAAATGCTGAGGAGACTCAGAACTTATCAGATTAGAAAATCAGAGGCTGCCAAGAGCTCAACACTAAAGGAGATTATAACCCACCTGCCAGGGCTCAGGGAACACTTTGGAAGAGAAGGCAGAAGGATTGTAAGAGCCTCAAGGTGGGAAGGTGTATCATGAGTCATTTTCCACCACCACCATAGTCTGAACTGGTACACATTGATAAAAACGTAAAGAAGCCAATATAATAGGTTAATTACAAGATAGAAGGTGTTGCAGCCAGCTTTCTAGTTGCTGCACAGAAAACAACCCAAACAAAAGTAACTTGTTCTGTCGGCTCTGTCCACCCTCTGACTTTCAAAGAAAACACATCTGCAGTACTCAAGGTGGCCTCTTCTTAAGGGATCTTTGTCAAATGAGTGGTTAGGGTTCTTTCACTTACTTGTTTTTCATTACCGAACACAACATTTGAGTCACTTCTCATATTTAAATAGAGTAGCCTGTTAAAGGAACAGGGCTTGGAAGGGAACTTCTGGGTCTCTCCATGAGGGATGCTTGCTGAAAGACTGAAGGTGACGTCACAGCCAATATCAGCTGAAATAGCACATTACACAAGGATGCTTCTTTCAAATAGGCATTGCCCAGTGGGTGACCAGAAGTCAATTAAAGGGGCCTTTGAGATAACTCAGTCTGTGTCAAGCTTCACAAGCAGGAGGATTGGAGTTCAATTCCCAGAGCCCACATAAAAAGCTAAGTATGGTGAGTGATATGTACTTGTAACTCCAGTGTTAGGGAGGTGATAGTTGAGTTCCTGGGCCTCCCTAGTCAGCCAATTTAGCCTAACTGGCTTTCTCCAGGCTAGTAAGAGACCCTGTCTCAAAACAGATGAACAACCCCTGAAGAACAACACCTAGGGTAGTGTTCTGGCCTTCACACATATGTGAAAATACCTGTACCCACCTACACATGAACGTGTGCATGTACATGCATGAGTGTGCACGCGGATGTGCATACACACACATACGCACACACGCTTTAAATTAAGTCTGGAGAAAGATGCCCCAGAAGCAGAGGAAAAATGTTGGATTTTCAAGAAAACTTCATGACTTTCATTGTGATCCTTAAAGAACAGCCTAACTGTTTTGGTTGACATAGCCCATTACAAATGCTGGACATTTAAGTGTGACCACTTAGAAAAACAACTAGCAGCCCATAGTTCAAGGCATGTGGAACATGACTTGACACTCCTACCTGAAAATAACAGTTTCCTTCCTCCAAGCACAAAATACCAACCCATCTTTTACTCTAGAGGATTCAACAATGAATTTCTATTTAATTGACGCTGCACTGATCCGTGCTTTGCGCTCACAACACTTGTTCTGCTACTGGTTGTGGCTGTGGGGGAAGGAGCTGTTAAATCAGTCAGCGAGTGTAATGAACTCCAATTTCCCTTCAACGAGTGCAAAATTACAAACGTGCTTTTCACTTCCAGACAATTAATTAATTTGTTTACACAGTTTCTATGCATTGTTTTATTTCATAATTCTTTCCTCCCCACTTGCCTCATCTTGAGGCTTTATTCCATAGTATAGCAGAATGCAATTTCAGGGACATTCTTGACTTTAGTGAATTTCAGGAGTAGAAAGAAAGGAATAAAGTATATCTTAAAAAAACAGTTCTAAAAGATGGTTTGGGTTATTTATTTCAGTATTTATTTCTTTGAAGAAAGGTCTCACTCTAGTCCAAGCTGACTTAGAACTCACTCTGAAACCCAGGAGCCTGGTCTCAAATGCACAGTGATTTCTATCTTATCTAAGCCTCCCAAGAGCAGGGATTAAAGGCATGAGCCACCACACCTGGCTAGAGTTTTTGTAGGTATGTGTCATAGTCTTCTTTTCAGGGTAAGCTTGCCCATTAGGATAAAGCTCTTATATCAGTTCTGTTGAGAGCTGGACCAGTCTTCTCCCAGGATGTTGGGCCACAAGGCACATTCCCAGCATGATGTCTGTTTAGCAGCCAGAACCTGCTCCATGGGATTCCAGAGTTTTCATCTTTCTGCTGTTCTGGGACATTTCCTAACTCATTCTCATGTAAATTGTGTTTTTGCCCAAATGATCATGACCACATTTCTATTATAAATTCATATCTCTGGGTGTTCAACTGCTAACAAGCCATTTTTGGCAGGCAGGATCTTTACTGGTTTTGTTTTGTTTGTTTACTTTTTTTCTTTCCTTGGTTTTCTTTTTTTTACCCTTTCTTTTTGTCATTGTTTCTTACTCAAAAACTGTCATGTTTCTGATTGACGTGAGGCTTTCCCATCAACCAAGGTTTTTATGCCTTGAGAAGGTGTCACACAGGCTACTCTTGGGGAGGTTTATTTTACAGAGACATTAGAAAGAGCTGTGGAAAGGTCTTTGTGATATAAGACAAAGTTTCAAACAGGATCTAAACAGGCTGGACTTGAACCTTCACTTATTTCTTTTTTCTCCAAATAGAGTGTCTTCTTAGTAGTACCTGACACTATGTTGAGTGCCTTCAGTGCAAAATGTGTTTTATTGCATTAATTTCACATGATCATTCATCTTAGCACTCTGGTGGTTAAGGACCACTTTGCTGATGAAAAGCCAGCTGTAGTTCATTACTTTTTTTTTAAAAAAGGTACCATCTTGGGGCAGAGAGATACTCTGCAGTTAGCAGTGCTTGTTGCTTGAAGCCTGAGGGCCTCTCGAGCTAGAAACCACCAAGACTGACTCCTCAGAACACACATAAAATTGTGGTCTTGGCCACACACATCTGTAACCCCAAACCAAGTTGGCGGGCGGCTGGGAGGTGGAGGCTGGAGAAAACTTGAAGCTTGCTGACAGATGGCAGCTCCGGTTGAGGGAGAGACCATGTCTTATATAGGATATGTGTGAGGGATATGAGAAGGGTATGTGACCTTCCACCTGACCTCTGCATACATGCACAGAGAGAATGCACATCTATGTGCACTCACACACACATGGAGTCTACACACACCACATCATGACAAAAACCAAACCACACGCATGCTCTGTACACACCACACTTGCACACACACACACACATACACTCACAAGCACTATCTTTTGTACTATATCATGTACCAAATTGGGCAAATGTTACAACTATGTCTACAGATATCCACACCAGTGAACAGACAGGTGACTTGCAAAGCAGTGGTTTCTCTAAGTTTCAATTATTTTCATCTGGAATAGGACACAACTGTAGGAGACTCATCTGCAAGCTCTGTTCTAGCTCTATCATGACATAGTTTATGATTTGAAATCATTTTCTCCACAGGAGGTAGAAAGGATGAAGAGAAGAATCCAGGTTTCTCCAACTCCAGATATGTGCCTCGGGGAAAGGATAAAACAGTCAAATAAGGAGTAAATTTTCAAATTAAGTCCCTGAGATCTTAATTGCTATGTTATCAATTGCTATTATTACTATGAAGCATTAAATAAGTAGAGATTTTTACTTGTGTTATTTCCTCAGCTCTGGATAATGAAAATGGACTGATTACACACTCTTGTTTCTCTGAATGTGTGTGTTTATAAGAAGCCATCAAATAAGCACATTGTGTTATTATTAATAATTGTAATTATTATAGATAGGCAAAAACCTATTGGAGGATGCGATCATTTATGTGGTTTTTAAAAGTTATTTTTATTCATTTATTTGAGAAAGAGAGGGAGACAGAGAGAAAGAGATAGATAAAATGGGCACACTAGGACCTGTTTCTCCTGCAAATGGACTTCAGATGCATGTGCCACTTTGTGCATCTGGCTTTCTGTGGGTATTGGGGAATCAAACCTGGGCCTTTAGACTTTATAGGGAAGCACCATAACCACGGAACCATCTCTCCCACCCATTTATGTGTTTTGGATTCTCAGCACAGTAACTGCTTTGCCAAAAGATTTTGGATAGAATACTGTGTTTTATGGAGAGTTTTTTTTATTGTTTTTTTAAGATGGCAAAATACTCTTACAGAAATGTTAATTCACCTGTCAAATTAAAGATCTGGTGACACAGTAGATGATGTGTCTTAGGAGACAACAGTGTAGCTTTCACGAACAAAGAAGACATCAGAACTGAACCCTAAATCACACTTTTTTCTCAATAGTACTCAGAAAGCTGTGTCCTTTGAAGCAAGTTTTGATGCTGCAGTAATAAATCAAATATCTGCACCTAACACACATGCATGCACACATTTGTTTATTTCTTGCTCTTGTAAAAGTAAACATGGAAGCTTAGTGCTTCTTCATCTCTGGAATTCAAGACCTCTAAAACACAGAAAAAAGATGGCAGAGAAAGAGATTGGGGGAAAGACTCTAAAGTACATCAGTTCAGAAATCATATACTTTTCCAGGTCTGATGGCAGTAGAGATTCCAAATTTCAGAGACAGACATGGACCCCTGATAGCAGGACTTCACTGGATCCAACTACTCTCAATTTTAGGTCATACATTTCTGTCCATCACTACAGAAAATTCTGATCCTTTTCTCTGAACAAATCATATTTAACCCAACAGAGACTCAATAATTATACTAAATGAAAAATAATACAGGAAAATAAACCTACTTAATTGTGCTCAAAATAGGAGTTTGTGTAGATATTGTAGTCTAAACTCACCACAGAAACAGTGACATCTTCCCTGAATATTGTGACATCATTTTCTGTTGTGATGAACAGGTCTATCTCAATGTCCTATCCTTCCTTCAAGCTGAGACGCGAACTTTGCAGAGTGAAAGAGTGAAAAGGGATTGGACGCTTTAATCAAAGCTCAAATCTAAGACAATAAACTTCCTGTCTCCCATCCCAGAAAACGCTCCTTTCGGATCAAGGATCTAGACTTCTTAGAGGTCACATGAGGCTGCCACAGCCTTAGTTTCTAGAAACCTCAACTATTAGTACAAGACCATGAAATTAGCTGAACCGATGCAGTGGGACTTGACCACTTCAAAGACGATTGGGAAGCAGGACTTGCACAGCTAATTAAGCTGTGTGTTTAAATACAACTGTAATAAATGAGACTGGAGGGTGGAATTCTTATCTGTTTTCTCAATGCAAATGTTAGGAGTGTAACATTTCTTCTGGGAGATAAGAGAAAATGGGGCCTAGAGACTCAACGCATTAATGAAGAATTTTTTTATTCATGGCCAGGTTTGCTCTGTGCTGTCCTCATGTTTTCCATCCATGCAAGGAAAATGGGAGCATGGTGACGAGTTTGCTAAGGCTGGCTCTGTAGCCCATCTCCTTTCCGAAAAGGACCAGTACAGAATTCTGGAGGACACTGGTGGAAATTGCTGACGCCCACACAGGAGAGAGTGGTAATCCCATTTCCCTTTCCTGGGCTTCATACTAGTACTATGAGCCTTATTTCTTTTTTTCAATCACAGCTATATTTTTGACATTTCATTAAAAAAAGAAAAAGTAATCCAAAGGAAAAGCAAAGGGACTCTCGTCAATTCCAAATATAGAGAGCAGAGCAAGCAAGCCTAGCAACAGGAGGAAGAGGAGGAGGAGAAGGAAGAAGGGGAGGAGGAGGAGGAGGAAGAGGAGGAGGAAGAGGAGGAGGGCTGTACTTCACAGAAGGAAGCCTGCTCAGTCTTGATCCAGGTCACCTGAAGCATCCTCCTAGCTGCCATTTGTCCATTTGTGACAGTGTCTCTCTGTCCCCTACCCCAAGGATATTTCATCACCATTTCTAAAATTGCCACTTGAATAAAAATTATTTCATGTACATTTTTGTACAAAAATTTATTTTTAAAGCAATTTTATTAAAATTTCATTATTAGCATGCATATAGTCAGGTTTCTTTATGTTTTTTTCAAAGAAATCAGTTTCCCTTCCCTCTCCTTTACCCCCCCCCCCCCGCCTTCTCCTGACATAGCCTCCCTTCTGTTTGCAGGATGCAAGGGTCTTTTTGCCCACCGTGTCCTTTCTCAATGCTGATTCCATGCCTATCCCTAGAGCTTCATTCTTATTAGTGTTGAGCTCAGCCCTCATTTTACTAGTTGGCTATGTGAACACTTGACCTAACTCCTATCCTGTTCAAGACCCACAACTCTGGGCAAATGTCTGTGGGTTTCTGGGTGTGCAGATATTTTTTTATATTGAGAGGTACACATGAAACTAACATATGGATCTTCCAAACATGATAGAGTTTAAGGCATATTCAAAGTATCTTATGATAATCTCTCCACTGTCACCATGGATTCTAGGGGATAAAAAACATGAAAATACCATTTCAACACTGACTGGGATGGTATGCAGTGAGTAGAGGTAATTAGAGACCAAACAAATAATTACCTGCAGTTCTGTTTGTTCAAGCAATGGAAAGAAAAAAAAAAAAAAAAAGAACACAGGTTGGCAGTATTCAACTTTGCCCGACGTGACTATGTAAACTAACAAATTAGCTTCGTTCTCTGTTTGATTTGACTAAAGATTTACAGGTTTGAACTGTCTCTTTTTCTCATACACATACAATGCTCTCTCTCATACACACAGGCGAGCACACACACACACACACACACACACACACACACACACACACACACACAATTTTCTCTTTAGACCTCACTGCAATTTCCACCCTTCCCAATAATTAGTTAATTGCAAAATTTCAGTGAGAGGACTTAATTTTTTTCCAAAAGTGTCTAGTTTCATTGATATTTTCTACAGTGGGTATGTGTATTTGTGACTATGCATATGAGCACAAACATGTTATGATACAGATGTGAGGGTCATAGGGGAACCTCAGGTGTTGGGCTCTGCCTTCCTGCTTGTGTGTGACAAGGTCTCTTTGATGTTTACTTCAGTGGACACAAAGTTAACTGGCTGATGACCTTGGGATTCTCCTGTCTCAGCACCCCACCTCACTGTAGGCACATGGGATTGCAGTGGTGTTTATCTGGATTTGTGTGGGCTTGGGGGAGCTGAACTCATTGCTCCTTGCTTGTCCAACAAAACAAGCACGTCACCCACTGAGCGTCCTCTTTAGACCCTGACATTTTTTTCAAGACTTTCCATTGATTTTTACTGCCTTCTCGCAGTTAAGAAATTGGGACCTCTAGCAGGACATCTGTTCTAATACTCAGTCAACTACAGTTCCCAGGGGATTGGCTCACATCTGCAGCAACAGTCTGCTGGCAGAAAGTCATCTCTTAGCCATGTAAAGCAAGTGCTCCTGTTCTCACCTTGCTGAGAAGAGTCTCTCACACACATTCAATTGCTTATTCAGGATCTATTAGCAAATGAGAGGTGAAGCTGGGTTTGAAACCAATTCCCTGGCACAAAAAAAAAAAAAAAAAAAACATCCTTTTCTCACTAGGTCTCACTTACTCTTTGATGAAAGATCTTATTATGTCACATGATTAGTTGAAGCACACACAAAAAAAATCATTCTTTTCTACCACATATAGCCACACCATGCTTAGGAAACTGCACTTTCACTCCGCTTGTTTGCTAAATAATTATTACTCTTACTAAAAATATTTAGGCATAAGGAGCAGAGCAGATGGCTCAATGTATCAAGCACTTGCTACTAAAGCCTGAGTGCCCGAGTCTGATCCCCAGAACACACATTAGAAATGGCTGGAAGCGGAGGAGAGCATCTGTAAGCCAGCACATTGGGAAGAGATGGGATCTTGAGACGTTCCCACAAGCTCCATGAAGCAGCTATCCTCGAAAGAGAGGCAAGCGCAGAGGTCACCCAGGAGAACCACGATGAGCTGGAGAGAGCCTGCGTCATCATCATCACCGTGTGGAAGTCAAGGACCGACATCCAGAAGTTGTCCTCCAACCCACACATGTACCATAGCAATATGCATACCCACTTTCAACACAGAAATATTAGGAAATGCTGTTAAACTAAAAGGCAGAAGTCAAAACACTACCTGTCCCTATCTGCCACCTTCCTCCCCTCTCTCTGTGTGCACATTCTTTATGATTTTTACAATGCAGATGCACACATACAGATCGATGAGTAAAAAGACTCTCGTAACTGGCCCTTCTTTTTCCTTATATTGCTCTGAGCATCTGTCAATGTAACTGAATATTAGCATAAAATACTAAATAATAGCCTTCAAAAATATCATGTTGGAGTACACAAGCTATATTTATCATGCCAGAAAACCTAATCTTACTTCTCTCTATTTCTCATATAAAGATATGATAATGGCAACAAATGCTCTCAAGTTCAACTATGATGGATATCTCTGCATGCCACATGAGTGTACTTTAATCAACCTGAATATTCAGCATTCGTCTTTGTTACAAATAAGAATGTTCATACGAAATCATAATAAGCATCCCTGTAACTAAATATTTGCTGCTTTCCTGATCATTTCTATAAGATAAATACCTCAAAATAGAATTGTTTTGTCAAATTCACAAATAGCTTAAAAGCTTTCAGTACACGTTATCAAAAATTTTAAAGGAAATTATAGCAATTTCTGACCTTATCAGCAACATATGGACAATATAATTTCTACTACTACTTTTCCCTATCGGTATGACTATTTTTAATTCTTTTGAATATTATAAGAAATTAATTTTAAAAAGCCCTTCATTTATCTTCTTATGATTCTATCATTTACTTTCCCTATACAATTGTTCACAACAGCCTAATAATCTGGAGCTTTCCATGGTCGTGGTGCTTCCCCAACGTGCTTTCTTTGTGTTTGAACGACCCTTACACTCACAGTATGATTATGTTTTATGTGTTGTTGAGAAAGTCTCTTGCTCCACCATCCCTAACCAGTACAACTTCCTCCACTTACACCCTACAACTGCTATTTTCATTACTATCCCTTAGATAATTAACTGCGTACTGCTGTTCTGTTTTGAATGAATCTCCTGTTGAAAACCCATTTTTAAATGTAATTGCTAATGTGTCAGAATTGGGAGCTGTGGCTTATACGATATGTCTGGGTCATGAGGAGTATACCCTAAGGAGTGGATTCAAGCTGTTCTGATGGGGTGAATTAACTGCTGGGGGGAGCAGGAGCGAGGCTCCTGTGCTCTCTTGTCTATCACAGAGCGCCTTCCTCTGTGTCATGATCCAGAAGAAAGAAGGCCTTTACTCCACCTGCTATTGGAACCCCCCCGCCTCTAGAAATTCAATATGATAAATTTCTGCTCATTATAAATGACCTAATCTACGATAGTCTGTTATGGTAGCACAAGCAAACATAATTGCCTTATAGCAACTCCATGATTTTTGCATTATTTTGCTGCTTTAAACCCTGGTTTGATTTTGAATTATAAATTTCCTATATGGATGCTTTTGCTAGGATATCATAGAATCCCTTGAACATAAAATTCCATAAGTATCTGCATGTTGTTTCTTTCCCAGCAACCTTAGCTATACATTGTTACATGCATTTATTTCCTCGTTTATTAGCTTTCTCTGTCATTAGATCCTAATGAGGACAGCTGGTCTATGTTTATATAAAAATGAAGTGCCTAGCTTTGAATCTGGCAAATGGTAGGCACCTAAGAAGTGCTTGATGTTGGTCGGATTGGCAGAACATACACAATTACCACGGAAAGATGTTTCCTTCCTCAATTCTAATGAAACTTAGACATAGACAGAGTTGGTGTTAACATTCTGTAGGATAAAAAAATACACCCGGAGAAATTCCCTTTTCCTGAACTGAGTTATTAGATCCTAAGGACCAAGACATCTACTATGAATTCTCTTGGTAAATACTTTTTGTTATGGCAGTTTGATTAAACCCTTGTTTGATCTCCACTTACAAAAATGAATAATTAAAGACAATTGACCTAGAACAAGATATTCTGTGTATTTTCTATGGATCAAAAATAACTTGCTATTTCAAGCAAATGTCTGTGAATTATGTTTCTCAGTATTTAGACCTTCTGCCCCTCCCCAGACAACTCATAATATATTTAACTCCTTCTTTAGTTGTACATTTCCCCAAATTTCCTTTCTTATGACCTAGCTAATTAGGTAGAAGACTTCTAGTCAGCGCTCACCATTTCCTGCTCAGGTATTCAACCTTTCTGTCGAATTACACTGTCTCAGAACATGCATGAGATGCATAGCAGAAGAGATCTAGGGAAATAAAGCACAGAATTAAGGTGAGTCAGCCACCCTCACTTCACAATTAAGGGAAGAAGAGGATGGAGCTCTGAAACCAGGACACTGTCTAAGCAGCCCTGGAGGATCCCTTGGTGACAGGGGCAGGGAAAGAGATTATTTCCCCACTGACTGGTTGGTGGGAAAGGGGGTAGCTGTATTTTTTAAATACATTTGTAACTTAGAGGGAAAAGTAAGTTTTGTAGCGAGAGCCATCACACAACTTAGCAACCTCAGAAAGTTCTGATCCTGGGTTCATCCTGGGAGCTTTGCATCCCACCTTCAGGCACTTAGGGAATAAGAGGCAGCATTTTACAGTGTCCCGTCTGAACTAATGCCCATCATTGAGGACATTCACGAGGGGAATAGTAGTGAGATGCTCTTTTACAAAACTGCTCAGCAGCAGTTAAAGTGATGATATCCAGGATGTCTGTTTGCAATGAGACTAATTGTGATAATATCTTCATTGGAATTAATTCTTAGGTAGTGAAAAATCATGAATTCACTTTGGTTCTTTCATCCTCATTTAATATAGTCTTTATTCAGATTGAGGTCTGAGCTTTCAAACCTCAAGAGATTTGTCCCTTAGTTAAGAGAAATAAAGTTCATTTAGAAAAAAACTTCTCACATTAAAAATCTGGATATTAGTATAGGCAAATCTTCCTGGAAGCAAAGACTGTGTAATGATAGATAATGGCCTTAAGCCTCACTGACTTTCTTAGGAATTTGGTTGAAATAGTAACCGGATGAGGTTATCTCTCTCCTGCTTCTCATTTCTTCTTTACAGATATCAAGGGAGTCTACTGGCTGGGTTCACTGGCGACATCACACCCTGCTCTCCTTCTTACATCTTGGTTTTGTCTGTGAGAGCGAAGGACACTGCAGGGAAGGCTTCAGCTTCCATCTGCAAGATGATGTAATCAAGGGTGCTCTTCCTACCAGTGACTTGCTGGGCAGGTATCAAGTACCTCCAGGGTCAGTGATGCCACAAGAAATGACCAAAGTCCCACAGCAAGTGACTCCCTTGAGACATGAGAGAACACAGATGTGACAAGAGCTCTTGGGTTCAAAGAGCACCACCATATGGTGGGAAGAAGATGAAAAGATAAGATCCTCAAATGACCGAGCCTGAGTAATGAACTCCGTAACCTCCTCTGTGTCCAAAACAGAACCTCTTGAAATTATAGTCTAATCGAGGTCCTCTTCGCCTCAGTACTACAATTCAACTCTGCCTCTACCTTTGATTATCTGAATCGGGTTAAAACATTTAGTGAAGATTAGGATTTTGAATTCTAATAGCTTGATAACCTTTTCTTTGTCTCACACCCCCTTCCTTCATTTTGGCCACAATAAAGCAATTGTCGTGATGTGAACTGACAGCAGGGCCATCCATGTACCCATCAGCTGTCCTCAGAAATCCTGCACTGGGGGCACCGCTTCTCCTTTCATGGACATGGAAGGGAGGCATCTGACTTACACAGTAATTGGAACAGTTTCCGCCCCCCCCACTACATTTTCATGGAATTGGCTCGTTAGACAGCATGGTGGACAAAATCAATTAGCATCATTCCAAACAAAGTGGGCTTATGTGTTTTATATGCAAACACAGCGCGAGGCAAGACCTATTTGAGACCCTATTAAGCTTTGCTCCTTAGGTAAGCAGCTCTCAACATGAGAATGAAGCAATTCTTGGCTATTAGCCTGCAATGTATTTTTATTTTGAGCTTACTGAAAAATAGCTGTATTGGGGATATAGAGAACCATATGGTTACCTGAAACTTTCATTAAGGACGTGGTAAAAGATAAGCAAAAACAAACAAACAAACCGGGTCCCCTAAGTTTCAGGTGGTCTAGCAACCTCTTGCACTATAAACATGAATATGAAATCCATCCTCAGCTTCATTGGATATCTGAGTAATGGGTACAGGCCAGGCCTGAACTCTAACCTGCAAGACAGCCCCAGTTTCTTTGACAAGTGGCATGTAAGCTGATCAGCTAGAAAAGAGAGAAAGCAGCAGCTCAGGAAAGAAAGAAAACAAGCAAGAAAAAACACCTGATAGAGAAGTAGTTGATTGTCTGACCATCACACATTTTGTGACAGACGGCAAATTTGTAGTCTATAAGGACAACATGTTTTACATATAGCTGAGTGACCATGAAGGATTTACACATGGAATTTGACTGGCAGCTTCACTTTTACCATGTTCACTAAAGAACCTTGCTTTAACTCAAACTTCACTGCACTGACATCACTAGGTGGAGGGATGTGTGGTAGTTCTCCAAGAAGTAGTTTAAAATCAGTGAAATAACAGAAAGCTCCCCATAGAGCAGCTGGGGAAGAAAATGTTTCTGAACTATAGTGAATATCAAGGGGATTTCAAGAGGTTATCATGAGATCCTTGTTAGAAAGACAGTTCACAGATTACACTGGCGAGGAATACATACCCAAGAACTGCAATGTCCCTTCCTCTTCTTCTTCAAAGGAACCCTAGTTTCTTTATCTTTGAAAATGATGACTAAGATATATGCAAGTCCTGTTGTTTCCTGATGCTCAGGACAATAGAAACAGAATTCCCGCTTAGAAGAAAGACCATTATGATTCTATAGATGCATCTGCTTTCCTGTCCAAAGCCTGCCCCTCTAACAAGACCAATGGGCTCAATAAGGACAGTCCTGTGTAGGATGGGTTTGTGAAAAGTGGAATTTCTGGGTCCGCATTGAATCAGAACAGATCTCCTGGGCCATGTGGGAGATGCAGCTCAGAATCTGCATAGAGCAGTTGTCCATGTGAGGCCCTGGGTTTGCTCCACAGCAAGGAAGAGAGTGCGGGAGGAAGAAGAGGAGAAATACAGAGTAATTGCTATGTGCTCTCTTTCTCCCACATCACACCTCCAGGAAGCTTTCCATGGTCCTCATAGAGAGTCCAGATTCTTTCATATGTCAGATCGTTCATGATCAATTCCTTTCTCCTTCTGTAGTAGCAACTTAAAGAAGTCCATCATTTTCCTCCAACATTAGAAGTGTTCCAAACAAGCACCTGTTTCACAGAAGATCCAGGATCTTTTTTCTTCCATGACTGCAGCCGAAAAACATTTTCTCTGCCTCTATTTTCCTGATTCTCATCTTATACCCATGGAACATACATCATGCCTCCTCAAGGAAGACTTCTGTGACTTACTTAGCACTGTGTTTTAGTCAGTGTTAAAGATTTTCAAATGATCCAACATTTTACACCCATGCCCAAGTGGAAAGTCTAATGGCAAACATTCTTTCATCTTCAAGAACAGTAAGCATATTGAGGAAATGACTAGGAAACCATGTGGGTAAACCAAATCATAGTTAGAGGACCTGGAAGAAAGACTAGGGATATACATGGGATATAGTCCCTTAAGAAGGATGTCTATTTCTAATCTATTGGGGATAGGTAGCAGACTATGACGAGTGTGAAATAAACTCCACCATACAGAAAATTTAAAACTCAAAGTACTTGGGAAAGGGTATAAGGTAAGAAATATATTAAATTTTCTAATTGCTAAAAGCCTCATCTCAATGAATGAAAATGCACCAACTTTATTTCTCGGTTGAACACCGAGAAAGATTACATCACCGGGCTCATTGCAGAATGCTTAGTGCATATTTGAAAAATGACATTTCTAATATTTTTCAAATGACAACACAAACACAAATGATATAAGATAAGCAGACAAGGCCAGTCCTTCTTATCTTTCTTTGTTTGACACTTCAAATGAGGAGCTCCAATTTCAACATTGAACCATAACACTGAAAGGATTAGGTCATATTATAATGGTCAAAACAATCACAAGGGAAGAAATATATACTCGGTCAAATAACATGAACAAGCGTACACATTGAAGAGACCACAAAATGGAAACAATCAGTCAAATAAGCAGAACTATAAGGTGAAGAGAAAACATATGTAAAATAATGTGAGGACCCAGATCACATGTATTTATGATGTCACTAGATATAAATGGACCTAATTTGCCTAATGGCAATGACTTTTATATTAGATCTCAAGTTAAATAAATGAAAAGAGATAAATAAATATCAATAAATAAAATAAATCAATTAAAAACTGGTATTTGAAAATGCCAGAATGATTACATCTCTGTATGTCAACTAAGAAAAAAAAAGTATAAAAATTTACAAAAAAAAAAGGAACTTGCTTTAAAAAGTAAACAAGTAATTCAGACAAGTTGGAAAATGATAGGCTGGATGGACCAAGGGCTTTCAGGAGAACGTAGACAAAAATCCATTGGTGGCAGATTTCTTAAAGCTGAAAATGTACTACACAGATAGTTTACTTTAAAATGAAGATGCGATTCATCATGAGGGATTAGAAATAATAACCGTTTATGAGCCGTGGGACACAGCAACAGCGTGTAGAAAACTGACCTTCTGAGTTATCGGAAGACATAGCCAGGCAGAAGTTGAAGGACACTCTTTACGTTACTTGCTTTTCTACTGTCAGATGAAGTATTAAAAGCAAAGACATAATTGACTCAAATAATAATTGACTCAAATAACAAGGCACCACAAACATGCGTTTTGAGCTTTAGGTTTTGAAAATCAAGTTTTATTTTCTAGACTATGTGTGATAATCAAAAAGGTGGCAATATTCAGTGAAAAAGGAAAACTGAAGGCAGGCATGGTGGCGCACACCTTTAATCCCAGCACTGGGGAGGCAGAGGTGGGAGGATTGCCATGAGTTCGAGGCTACCCTAAGACTAGAGAGTGAATTCTAGGTCAGCCTGGGCTAAAGGGAGACCCTATCTCGAAAAACAAACAAAAAAAAAGGGAAAACTCAAATTTTTTCTAAATGAGAAGAAACAATGTTGGATACTCCTTTTTAAAAATCAAAGTGAAATGCCAGATTTTAATACTAAAATCAGAGAAAAAATACCCAACTGTAAATATCAAAACCCATCTTTAAAAATAAATTCTTGTGTCAAGGCCAATACAAATCAATTTGACAATTTTCTTGAAAAGCAAATATTCAAAAGCACTATATATTTTTTCAAAGAAAAGAAATTAAATCAATTCATAATTCGATAGCTCTTTGTGTATGTGTGTGTGCTTGTGAAAATGCATGCAGAAACCAGAAAGGATGTTACATGTCTTCCTCCATAACTATGCTGACTATGCTGCCTTATTTCCTTGAGACCCAGAAATCCTCCTGTTTCCACCCAACTCCGTGTTCAGTGGACAGACCAGGCTTTTTAAGTGAGTGCTGAACTCAAACTCAGGTCCTCATGCTTACACAACATGAGAATTTATCCACCAAATCATCTCCCAACCCCCAACAACTGTTTTTCAATGCAACATATGTTAACACAAGCATCCAGAGCCTAATTACAATGGGAAAACTGGACTCTTATGTTAAAAATGGCAAATAAAATATACCCAAAAGTTTCATTTTGAACAAAATGAAAAAAGCCTAAGGCAACAGATACATACAGTTATAACTGGCAGGTGAGAAATAAGCACAAAAATCAGCCTTGCTTAATTCTATGCAAAATTACTTCACATCTTCAGGATAATGGACAACATTCTAGGAAAATATACTTCAATATAAACAATTTAAAAAATACAAAACATACCCACTTCCATAAATGAAACAGAGGAGTTTTTCAGCCACCTGAGCCCTTCTCAGAGAAAGAAAACAAGAGGCCCTGGAATTTTCTGAGAAACCATTCTGTCTTTGGAGAGTGCTCAATATCTATATTAAATGTTCAAGAGCAGAGAAAAAGCAAATGAAGCTTTCAAAATGAACCCAGTCCCTATCCCCCCTCTCTCCCTCCCCCCTCTCTCTCTTTCTATCTCTCTTATTTTTGCTGTGAGTGCATCAGCACTAGCCACGGACATGTGTTGGAGTCAGAGGACAGCCTTGGTGTCTGTCCTCTCCTTGCATCTTGTTTAAAGCAGAGCCTCTGGTTGTTCATGGCTGTTTGCCATGAGAGTGGGCTCATGTGCTTCCAGCTTCTTCTGTCTCTGCCTTCCTTCTCTAGTAGGCAAGCTAGGGTTACAGATGCTCACTCTAGCCTCTGGCTTTTATGTGGGTTCTGGGAATGATACTTAGATCCTCATGCTTGGGTGGCAAGTGTTTTATCCACTGAGCCATCTCTCCAGCCTTGTTTCCCCCCCCCCCTTATGCTTTTAAAAGAGGAGGGAAATGGGGACACCTTCACACGATTTGCTCATACCATGTTTAAACTATTCATAATAAAGATATTAAATTAAAAACTTACATAACAAAATAAATATGAAAACTAGAACATTTCCTTTATTTAAGCAAGAGGAGATAATTGCAAGACTGCAACCCATGTTGACCAAGTTAAAAAGACCCTTCCATCAATGTCCTGCACCTTGGAGCTCTCAAAACACTCCTGTTAGCTGAACAGCCAGTTGCAACTGGGAGTTTAAATCATATTTACACACTTTCTTGTAACTGCACGGGACTCATTTCCAGTGTCTGCTTCCCCTCTGCCCTGGGCAGTGATTGGGGTCACTGGAGAACAGGCAGCATTAACTGCCTACATGCTGGAGGTCTTGGAACCCTCGTGGCTGATTGCCATTTGTTCTGAGTCTAGTAGCCCAGTGGGTTTCATGCTGCTTGAGGCAGGCCAGCTGGCTCAGCCACCTCTTGGAAATCAACCTTCATTAGATGGAGCATTAATGACTTAATTGATCTGCACAGATCTAAGCTTTGTAGCACCCCAGAGGAAAAGAGCCACTGGAATTCTGAGATGTCTATAAATTCAAATAAGGCTCTCTTTCTCCAGGGGCAGTTTAACCAGAAAGGTCACAATCTACAAGGAACTCTACTTTCTCTGTTGCTCCTATTTTTTTTTTTACTTTTAGCCAAGCTTTCTTTTACCCAAATGTGCATCTTGAGTCTGTCAGCCTTGATTTAAACACACAAATCCCCCAGAAGGGAAGAGAAAGCCTCATAGGATGGCTTATGCATTTTACTTCAGCCTAAACACGGCTACCTATTTCCTCCCCTACTTTTCCCGTAAGTCTGTGCATCTTTCAAAGTGTCATTATCCATTAACAGAAAAATGAGCCTTTTCATACTTGGCACACATTAAGATAATTTATAAAGAAAAAAAAAAGATTATTGTTATATTGAGCTTGAATTCTGCAAAGTAGAACGTAACCCAAGAAGCAAAGGAAGAGCGAGAAAGATGAACAGGAAAGCGAGACAAGGAGAATGGGAAGAAGAAGAAGGACTGGAGGGTATACCCATGCAAGAAATCAGCAGTTATAGGGGATGCCCTGGCCTGCCGTCATCTCCTGCACAGGAGATGTCTCCTGGGAACAACCTTCAGCTGTCAGCTTCTTCCCAGGTAGACTCATGGCTCCTGGGCACAGTCCCCTCCTCCCATCAGCTCCTCCCTGGAATAGCCTAAACCCAGTGACAAATGATGGTGGAGTTGAAGAGCCAGACTATCTGGGTCTGGCATGAGAAATTCGGAAAGTCTTCTGTTAACACAGAGCTCTTTCTGAGATGGGCTGAGGCATTCCTTGGCTCGATGGTAGCTCATCTCCTTTCTGTACCCACCCTGCTTCCTTCACTTCTCACAGGTGCTCAGGTCAGGTTCACTCCTTAACAGCATCCTACAGGCTAAACTGAGTCTCCGGGTGTCCTTTCTGAAACAGGGGCCTGTGTCTGCACTGATCACTCCATTTTCCCTCCAGCATTGGAGGTGATGAGTAATCAAAGACTCATGGTGCTAAATCACCCTGTCTAGAGTCCACAGTGAGTCACCTATGGGTGTTCAAGGGTTAAACGTGGGCTAAAACAAACCTAGTGTTTGTACTCTGGCACCTTGCCCCCTCCCTACGAGGAATGGTGAATGCAAAACCATCTTTCCAGATTTTGAAATCTTCAGGGGATCTGATGAATACCAAGGATGATTGTGTACACACACATACACACACATCACATACCACTCCACTTACACACACACACAAACAGAGAGAGAGTGAGAGTTTATGTACATTTTTTCTTTCATTATTTAGATTTTCCTGATTTTGTCCTATAAAAATGTTTGTTTAGGATAGGTTTCATAATATATTAATTTTAAAATATTTGTTCTGTATTTGTACACATCAATTTTCTCTGCATATTATTTTATGATGAATTGTATATTTATTGCCCATCAGTGTGTAAATATTCATTTGTTGGCATATGATGATATGTTGAATAGCATTGAACTTGGAAATGTCCCTTAGGTGCTTCCATCAGGACAGGTTCATTATAACCAATTCTCTAAATAGAAGGTCAACTTATTTTGTAGAGATTGCACCTACTGTACTATGATATGGTGGCAAGAATGTTATCAGCAGAGCCATTAGTGCCAGAGTAACCTCTGTCTTCGCACATTTGCAAATTACAGATTCACATCCTTGCTCTGATTAGCGCCTGAAGTGCTGAACAAGAACTCGTAATTATGCACCACAGTCCACTCTCCTGACACACTGACATTACAATTTGTATCCCAGCCCATAGAGCTACAGAATGTAAAAGTACTATTGAATGAAATTAGTTCATTTAGATCCACTTGTATTAATGGAATGTGTCATTTCTATTGTAGAACTGGTTTTGTCTTTTATTCACTGCTGTGTTCCGTCTCCAGTGCTGAGGACAGATTATTCCTCGGGTGTACCAGACTGAACAATTGCTCTCTCTGGGAACTCGTGGTAAAGGGTGGATTAGTGAGTGGTAAAATGTCCATAGAATTAGAAAATCTGAATCTGTGTGCTGAATTCTCCATCAATACTTAGAATAATATCAGACAGCACTTCTCTCATTGAGATCCATGAAGCCAACACATGTCTGAAGCCTCTTCTCTGTCCATCGCCACCACAAGTCAGGAAACATAGTACATCCCAAGGAAGATATCAGATGGCAAAGTGCCATTTTCTCATATTTTGAGCACCTCAGAAAAGATGGAGTGTAGAAATTCCTTAGGATTTATTGTCTTTTCTTCTCCCTACACTATTTATTCTTAGTGGAGGATTCCCCAAGTCACTTAGGGAATACTGACCAACATCATTCATTTCTTGTCCTAGGTCATTTTAGCCTCACCTCCAAGAGTGATTCATCAGCAAGTACTTACCTACTTGTATGGCTCTACCTTGGGTATTCTATGGCATGTCCTTAGATTTTCCTAGGTTCCATATAAGCCAATAAATACCCCCATCATCTTCTTTGTAAGAGCACAAAGGCATCCTACAGCCCCTCACCACCACCCCCCGCCCCCTGAAACAATGCTAGAAATATGATTTCTGACCTTTTGGGGCTTCCATTGTAGAGGAGACAGAAGGCTAAGGAAATGGATGAATGAAAATAAATTATTTATTCTGATTTGGGAAAGTCAACCAGTTGAGGTAAGGGGTCTGAAATCAGAGGGAAAGAGACTCGTTGCATTACATCACTACCATCTTCAAAGATTGCTCAATTTATGTCTTCCTGTACAGAGGGGATTCAACAAAGATTTAGTAAGAGAACTTCATTCAGTTGAATCCATGGATGTGGACCCCATGGGTATAGAGCTCAGGGGCTGCTGTAATGACTACAAGTTAGCTAAGTCAAAGGAAGCAGTGTGGAGAGCTTGAACCCCGACCTAGCCGCTGGCAGCAGGAGATGGCAAGAAGGAAGGGCCTCAGCTACCAATCTCATGCTCCCATGTTATATTGCAAGAGGAATGAGACACAGGGTAACTTGAGGATCACACCTCAGGGAATTCAATCTGTTTTTGCGTCTGCCCCTCCCCCTGGCTCTTTATGCTTGGTGCTGAGCCTGAAGGGAGAGCAGAGCTACTCCTGTGCCTTTATCCCATGAATGTCAAACTGGGGAGTGGATTTGCACCTCACTGGTCTGCAGCCTTTTTTTCCAGTTTCTTTTTCAGATGAAACTAATCTAGCTCTCAAGACGTTAGAGGGTTGAACAACCCTTTCTGCAGTGGAGCTGATCTGTCTCTCCTGTTTACTTCTGTCCTTAGGTTCTTTATTCTATTTCTTCCTTTAGAATAGAATCATCAAGAATACCCCTAAACCCCAGAATTGCATGCTCTTAAGCTTTTTGCCCTCTCTTTTAATCAACTCAAGACTGAATACATCAGAGGCTTTACATGGAGCTCTTGCTCTGTGGCTACAGAGCCTGAGGAAGGAATGCAGATGAGGCAGGGGGCAGCCCCCCCACTGGAAATTGAGAACTATTTTTAATTAAGCTCAGTCTCCTTCCCCTGAGCTGAAACAGTTTTTATTTCCCAAAAGGCTTCAGGACATAATGGCAGGACACTGATCATCCCCCTTAGAAATTAAGGATAAAATGCTTTCAGCAGAGTCAAGCTATCTGAGAGACACACTGGAGGATTTTAAAGATAGAAGTGCCTCTGAAATCTACCCAACTAGTTAGTTCTATGCTGTCAAACCCAAAAGCATAGTTCTGTTTCTTTCACAATCCTAAAGCCAGCTACCTTCCCAGGCCAAAGATATTCACCACTACAGAGTTTTCACTGGCTCAATTAATATTTACAATGCGTATGTTCTCATATCACTCACAGGGGCCCAGGTACTCTGAGTGTATGGGTGAACTGTTTATAGTTTGGGGGCCTCTCTGCTATATCTTCCCCAGCTGTGTTTGATTCCTTACACAATGTCCACTCTCTATTTATTTCATAAGATTACCAACAAACCTGTTTGTAATCGTCCTCAATGTCTAATGTTTGCTTATCACCATCCAAAGCCCAATCCAAAAACAGAGGTGTATAGCTTTCTTGCAACACATTGGACAAAGAATTAACCAGGGTATCTCCACCTAAGTTTTTAGCCATGGCTTCAAATTCAATTTATCCCAGTCACTCCAAACCACATCTCCTGCTTTGAGCTAAACTTGCTGCCATTTAACTTTTTTTTTCTGGGGGAGGGGGACAAAATCCATGGTGTGTTCTGTGGAATATGGTTTCTACTGGCACATGTGTGCTTGGTGTTTGGTCAATGCAACTGTATCTATGGTTCCATGATCTTATTTAAATTTAATATATTTTTTGATTTATAAAATTTTATTTTGAATTGACAAATAAAATTTACATATTTAGGGCTGGTCAGATTGCTCAGCGGTTAGGGCGCTTGCCTCCAGTGCCTAGGGCACCAAGTTCAATTCCCCAGGACCCACGTAGGCCAGACCCACAAAGTGGTGGTCCTGGTTCTCTCTCTCTCTCTCTCTCTCTCTCTCTCTCCTTGAAGATGAATAAATAAAATATTTTAAAAAATACTTACGTGTTTATAGTTATACAATATGATATTTTAGTAAATGTTTACACAGTGAAATGTTTGACTTAAAATAATTTAAAATTATTATCATCTGTACTTACTTTTATGATGAGAACATTTTAAAACCTACTTTTCTAGTAACTTTGAAATGAAAAATGAAATGTTATTTGTTATGATCATTGTTATGATCTTGACTCTGGACCTTTGTTCAGAGAAGGAATTCAGTTCCCTGAAAATTTAATCAAGGAACCAATGGATCTAATGATCAGAATATCAGCTAAGGAGAAACCAGAACTCTGCTTTTAAAAAACATCCTTGTGAGTAATAAGGCTGCTTTAATGTTGCGAGCTCAGGGATGGGGAAGGGGGGAAGTGGGGAATTCGGGATAACAACGCATGATTTGCCCACTAAATAATGTAACTCATTATGGATAATAAATATTTAAAAAAAACATCCTTGTGGACTAGAAAGATAAATAGGAATGAGTATGTTGCCTGAAAAGTCTGTTATTATTTTATAAAGAAACAGATACAATTTAGTTTCTATGAGGAAATCCCCCAAATCCATGAACTGGAGTCAGTGGAACACATAGGTACAGCAAAGTATAAGAGAAGTAGTCATAACTGTGCTGATAGCCTTTGATTAGGTACCAAGTCCAGTGTTAAGCATTTCATATGTATCACTTCATTAACTCCTGTTGGCAGCCAAATGAGTTAGATATGGTCAGTCCCATTTAATAGATGAAGAAACTTAACTGTGGAGAGTTTCAGCATTTGGCTCAAAGTCATTAAGTTCCTAAGTGGCACAGACCAAAAGAGAGCTAAATATAGTGGACTTCCTCCAATCCTGAGCTCTCAATTACTCCCTCAGACATGCTGATGACAGAATATTTGCTCACAACAATGCTGAGATAAAGTAAAGGAGAAATTCTAAGTTTGAAACAAGATGAGTACTCATGAGCCTGGTCATCCCAATAGCCTAAAGCAACATGAACTCTTCAAGTGGTCAGAATTGCTTCTTTTTCTACTCTGTATACTCCTGTCTGTGTGCCCGCCTGTCCTTTGTTGGCTAGAATACAAGTAACCAAAACCAGGGACTTAATCTTCCAGTCCAGTGATGCAGAGCTCCCTTGGGGCACAGAGCAGGGGTCTGGCTGAGTTAAGGTCAGCTAAGACCATTGAAGGGGCAGGCAATATGCATTTTACACACCACATGATGCCTTGTGACAGCTGGAAACTTCTATCTCCTCATTTTTATTTTCAGAATAGGTATTTGTATTTCAGCAAACCCTGTGCCTCCACTTTTTGGCTTTGATAAGGAAAAGCACTTCTAAAATCAGCCCTCTGTTTTATTTGGGTAATGAATTTGCCTTTTATATAAAAATAGATTTAAACACATAAATTGCAAATAGTGCTGAAAATTCCTCGAACCTTTCATCAGCTCTCTAGATTTCAGTCATGACAAATAGCATTATATGAAACTTGAAGATAGATGGGCTAGTCTAAGAAGAAATGCCTTGGAAAGAAAAAGAAAAGACTGAATCCACTGAAGGCTCTTTTATTCTTTTCTCACTATAGCTCAGTGTCACTCTCCTTCCATGATGGCTTCAATGTTAAAAGAAGCGGATGGGAGGGATGATTATCCTTGTATTTTTAGCTGTCCACAGAACCAGAAAATATCTTCAGGATTTGGTTTCCTTTTTAGAAATATGACTCTCTCCATTAGAGCCATCAGGTCCTCTAATTTGATGCCCTGAATCCTTCTATCTCTGAGGCTGTAGCATAGATGTCCTGGAAAAATTCACCACAGAGAGTCACAACTGGAGTTTCAAAGAGAGAGGTCAGGACACAGAGAAAGCAGCCTTCTCCATAGCCAGCATGTATAGAAGCAGCCTAGGTCTTCACACTCTCTCTCTTCTGGAGATTTCACTGGTAGAGATGGTGAGGAAGGGAGGTGGAGGTTGTTAAACCTGTAGACTGAAATTTGATTCTACAGTGTTCCCTTGAATTTTTCCCCCAGAAGAAGTAGTATATGAGCTTGTCTTAAAGGCCCACTAGAACTAGAATGAGAAAATGCTAGGGCTAGGGATATTGCTCACTCAGTAACGTGCTTGTCAGTCAAGCATGAGGACCTGAGTTTAGATCCCCAGCACCCACATAAAAGTCAGGTGTAGAGGCACACATCTCTAATTGCAGTGCTGAGGAAGCAGAGACAGGGGACTGATCCCTGAAGGTGTTGATTAGCTAATCTATTCCAGTCAGTGAGCTCCAGGTTCAGTGAAAGACCCTGTCTCAAAGAACGAGGTGGAGTGGTTGTGGAAGATACCCATCATCAACCTTTGACCTCTATGTGTGCGCACACATGTGCATCTGCTCCTACACATATGAAATATTTGCTCATATGCAATACAACTCTCTCTCTCTGTCTGTCTCTGTCTCTCTCTATATATATATGTATATATATAGACATACACACATATGAAACAGGAAGATAAAGAGAGATAAAATACCACCTAAATTAGACAGAGAAATAAAAGATAGGATGAACCGACAAATATTAGAATGGCAATGTATTTCAAAAACACCATATAAGGCCTAAAGGAATGGAAGTTGTTTGTAACACGTCCAAGACAACCTCATCTTATTCTGAATCATGTTGTAAAGATAACCGTGTAAATTTAGGTTGTTATCTGTGAAGCTTAGCAAATGTCATTCTGGAGCACTTATTTTGCAAGCACCATTACGATCTCTTGGTCAATAAGAGCCTCTTTTCAGATCTGCAATAACTCTGCAGTTTTGTTTAAAGAGGTATCCACAGATAAGTTAGCATTTCAGTGAAAAAGCCTCACTTCTTCAGTCATTTGCTATGGTGGAGAGGCACAGTGTATTGATTTCCTGTACCATCCTCTTCCTTTGAAAATGGAGAGGACCTCAAATGTTCACCGCCAATATGGCAAAGATGTTGGGAAGTTACACCTGATCGTCTTCATGTTATAAAAGACTCAGTCTTTGATTTAGAATTTCTGTTGTTTGCTCCCATGAGTACTTGGTTCCTCAAAGAACCCAGTTACCACAAAGTAATCAAATCTACCAGGGAGGTGAAGTAGACTTTTTCACAATTGCCTCTGATGCCTGACTACCTCCTGGCAACTTCCACACTGCCCAGCCTCTCAGTGCAGTGCCCAAGCTCCTGTCCCATAGAAACTGGGAAAATAAACATGCTTTTCTTTCTTACATGGTTTTGTGATCATTTGTTACATGACATGTACAGAGAATATGGGAGGAGAAGGGGGATCCATACATTCTTGAGAATTCCTGACTTATAAATCAAACATTCACTTTCTAGTTGAAGTATTTTTATTTTACATGGAACTGTGCTAAGTGCGGAGTATTCTTTAAAACAAATCCTTTCACATATGTAAGAAGTAAAGTTGGCTGTGGTCATGATGAAAATGGAGGCCAGCCTGAACAAGGCACATTTTCTGATTCCCAAATGTAGTAATGGTGTGATGCAATTGTGATGGGGTGAAGGGGCTTAAATTGGTAGTCTGAAAATATCTGAGTTTATGATCTTGTTTGGTTGGTACTATGTGATCCAATGTAACAAGTTGAAGACTCATTTGGGAATGTGAAGAGTAATCATTCAAAGAATCCCCATCAGGTACACAGACACCGAATTGTTTGGGTCACTGTTTCTGAATTTCAAAACCGAGATTAAAAGATTCCAGATTAGATTGATAAGTACATAAAAACCATGACAGTGGAGTGAATCCTGTACTAAAAAGATTTTTTTAATCTCTCTATATATAGATGGACACACACACACACACACACACACACACACACACACACACACTCACACACACACACACGCATGCACACCTTGGCATTCCCAGCACTGGTGAGTCAGTGGATTGATCGATTTGATTCATCACTGCCTTCAGACATATTGACTGTGTCCTATATTTATATATTCCATGTAATCTGTGAGCCACTGAGAATTCAGAGTACTAAACTTCTTTCACCCCTGGACACTGTCCCAACTGAGTGGGGCAGCGTGGCAGGAAGCTGTCACAGAAATGTGTTTAAACTATCATGGGAGAGCAGAAAGCAGATCCTGAGTATCTGGGACTATCAGACTATCAGAGCAGATGACATTTCTATTAGGTCTTAAAGGACTGGTCTCAAGTTTCTAGGCAAACGAGAGAGGAAAGGGCCTTCCTGGCCAAGGGACAGCCTGTGCAGAGGTGCAGAGACAGGAAAAGTGTGCAGTCAACTCAGTTGTAAAGAGCTGACCACACATGGAGTTTAGGATGAATAGAGCGGAGAGCCAAGGGTTTAAAGAAGTGCATTTGCTTTTAGAAGCCTTAAGAACTCTCTATTTTATGCCAATGAGATTATAACATTTAAGTTCTCAAATAGTGTCATCAACTAAATTATAGGCAAAGTGGATTCATTTCTCTTTGGAAATTCATCTCTCTTCCATGGATATTCAGAAACAAGAGATACAAAGGTTGACAAAGAGGAAAAATGAAATTGCTTATAACAAAACACCGTGAAAAATATCAGAGTGATAAGGAACCATCAACATTATAGGAGAGATTCATGCACTGTCAGGAGATAACCAAATTGCTTAAGCTTTAAAGGGCTGTGAGGGCAAATGAGCAAACTTAAACAAATGGCCCAGCTATGTAATCTCCCAATATGCTGTCATTTGAATGGACAGTGTCTTTTATCACTGCTCATGGGGAAAGACCAAGGAAGGGGCTGCGTGCACTTTCCTCAGCCATCCTCTTGCCAGGCATCCTGAAATATGGTACAAATGAGGAACAGACATGGGAAATAGGCCTGAGTCACCACAGTGAGAGGAAGGTGGCAGTGTGCAGAGAAAGGTGCTATCTTTTTAATGGTGGGGGGGGATTAGGTCTAGTTCATTTTATAGTAAAATTAAAAGAAAGGGGATGACCTCAGAGTCAGGCATCTTCTAATTCACAGCATGGAAAAAGGCCAAATTTTATGATACACACTGATGTAAGGGAAAGAGGGAGGAGAAAGAAGAGAAGATGATGAGAGAGAGAGAGAGAGAGGGAGAGAGAGAGAGGGAGGGAGGAGAGAAGATTGAAAACAAGGGTCCATCTACAAATAGCTTCTCTTCTCATTGAGATCTCTATTCAAGGTGACAATTTATTGAGCTGACCAAGTTTCACATGGCATTAGTTGATAAGTGCCACTTATTGAACAGACAAGACTTGGGTTTTGTGGAGGACAGAGAAGAAAGAGAAAAATACATAGGTCTTTTCTCATGAAAATCACCATCTAGTCTCTTACCACTTCAAAGTAACAGATGGGGGATTTTCTAAACATATTTTTATCATCAACAAATGATCAGATAAAAGTGAAAGTGCAACCCTGAGTCCCATCTTCCTGCCTCTGGACCATCACAATGGCCACTGATTGAATCCAAGACCTCAGAAAACACAGTTTTAGTCATAGGATAATGTCTTTTACCAAATAGAACTTGACCCAAGGAAGCTCATCCTTCATAGAAAACAGAATAATATCATATCATCAATTCTCACAACAAAGAATATTAGGCTCGAAATTAGATTTGATCAAACACTCACTCTAATTGACACTTAGCTTTGGTAAGTAAATCTCAGGCCTGTCTCCTCTATTTCAAAGCTAACAATCTGTATGGAATGGCTATCCAAAGTCCTTTCCATGTATAAAACTTTTAAAAAGGTGTTTAAAGTTCTAATGCCTACTTTCTATCAAAGTGGGCTTCACTAAGTGAAGCATTCTAATGTTTTCAGAGTAAAGCTGGTGAGACAGTGTAGCAGTGAACTTCTCCTTGTTGGGATAAAACACCCAAACAGAAAGAGCTTTTGGGAGGAAAGTATTTATTTCAAGCTTGTCATTTTGAGGGGAAGTTTCATCATGGTGGGAAAAGCATGGCATGAGCAGGAAGCTGGTCCACATCTCATCACATATCTGAGTGGAAGTATTCTAAATACTGGACTTCAAGTTAGGTGGATAAACCTCAAGGTCTGTGCTCATCCCCACATCTCTTCCAGCAAGGGTCTGCCTCTCAAAGGCTCTCACAGCTGGATTGAGAATGAGGCTTAATCACAAACACATGAGGCCATGGAAGACACTTTATACACCACACTTGACCCACCACCACCATCAGTTTGGTTGACAAATGTAAGGAAGTTCATTGACATAGTATTGATTCAGGGAGGGTGCACTGGTAGCCTCATTTATTCAGGACATAATAAAAAACAGAGATTTCATTAGCACAGAATAGCCCAAGTGGATCTCCATCTCTCATATCACACACAGTGGTCAGTGGAATTTTACTCAAAATTTAACCAAAGAAAGAGATCAGGTTTATCTAGCCCAGAAAGTATCCTAGAGATATATAAAGAAGAGCTCACTGAATTTCATCAGTTCTGGGTTATCTTGATTTTATCTACTGATTAAATTGTCCAAGATGAGTGCTAAGCACATATAGCTCAGGCCTGACAAAACCTTTGATTTAATAGGTTTGGACATACTTTATTGAATGCTGCAGTTGAGTTTGATAATAAGGCAAGTATGAGAAATACTGTGTTTATAGAAATCTCATCTCTTACCTTTTATGGAAAAAAAAACTAAAGATGAAAGAAAAACAATGTATTGCATGTAACAGACACGCTGCAAGTGCTGTGATTGTTGTAAAGCTGTCCTGATTGCCAAGGGACATGGAAAACTGCCAATAATGTTTGCTCAGGTTATACTGAGAGAACTTTCCTCTAGTCACTAAAGTTCACAGATGGTGTATATTTAGTTCTGGGATATATGTATTTTTAATATCTTCTCTGCCATTTGACTGCATCTGATTGACCCCGCTGCAACCCATAGAGGAGGCAGATTTAGAAGCAAAGCAGTATGACAGGGAAATGGCCCAATTATGCTGAGCCTAGATGTTCCCTTCGCAAAGCAGATCCATGCTGCGTGCTCAGACACAAAGGGAAGTGGGAGGCTCTGGGAGAGTGTCATTAGATGGGAAAGATGAAAGGACAGTAATTATTCTAATCATTGGTGGAGAGGGTGCAGTAATGCTTCCTATAATTGCTGAGTGATGCATGAAGTCAATAATTTTAACCGGCCTTTTAAAAAAAAATATTTTGGAATGGAAGCTAATTTTGCTTTTTTATCCCATGGGCTAGTGAAAAGTATTTATCACTCTCCGATTAAACTGCAGCCAGCCAAGACTTTATAAGCATCCTTCACTCGAGATGAGCAGGGGTTATCAGAGGCACATGTCTGAGTACCCCTGCTAACTTTTATTTAGGTGAATGGCTATTTATCTCTGTAGAGGTTCCTATGGGGGAAGGTTTTCCTTCTTTTTTTTTTCCAAACTGGGGCTTGGTCAAACTGAAGAGAAATCTTGCTATGATTATTAAACCCTTATAGACTAACTCTCCAGTGAGCAGAAGCAGGAGATTTCAATGTGTTCTCGCAACAATAATCACACAAAGCCTGCTTAGCATTAGCTGACTCTTCATCACACACACACACACACACACACACACACACACACACACACACACACACCTTGCTGAAAGAAAATGCTGGAAGACCAAACACAGTGGGTCTGCCATAATATCTTTCTAAGAAGTCTAATGAATCAAAGGAATGAGAGGAAGATGGATCCATCAATATCATGGCATAACCTTGTCCCTAGAAGCAGTTTCCTTTGGGCATTTGTCCCCTAGACTAAGGAGACATGACTTCTGGGATTAGAAGATGACAATTTGTACTCTTATTCACCACTAGTATCTCTCTGTCCCCATGTCTGATTCTTTCAATCCTTCATTCCTTCACTTAATGATTACTTATGAAGCATGTGCCCTGAGCCAGGCATTCTGGTGGGTGCTGAGGTGGAGCCTGTGGTTCAGACAGTCCATTGCCTTTTCTCCTAGGGCTCTCATTTAAGGTGAAGGCAGAGAATAAACATGTCAACATGGCAGGCTGCTCCTGGAAAGAGCAAGGAGGCGTGGCATAGAGTGATTGGTGGGGAAGGAAGAGAAAGCACTCCAGTGGGAATGGTGGGAAAGGCCAGGTTGAGACTGGAACCTCTGAGCTGTAATCTCACCATGTACATAAACAAGAAAACTAGTCATTACTGAGGGGAGAAGTCTCAGAGATCAGCTTGGGGCTAGAATAAACAATCAACAGAGTGAGAGCTTCCAAGAAGGGAGGAAGAGACCTTGCGAGACTGAGAGGTCAGATTATGGAGGGTCTTCATGGCCATGATAATTCATTCATATTTCATTGGTGATTCAACATGGGGCTCTATGAATGTTTTTTTTTCTTTTTCATTTTTTGCATATGTGTGGTCTGATGTCTGTATATGCATGTTTGTATATGTGTGGGTGCACTTACATGCCAGGGCACATACATATGGAAATCAGAGGACAAGCTCAGCTATTGCTCCTCAGGACAGCATTGGGATAGGTTCTCTCACTCACCTGGAACTCCAGACTCTATTGGCTGGCCAGTGAGCTCCAGAAATTCCCCAGTTTCCACTTCCCCATGCATGGATTACATGAGCATCTTCTTGCCTGGGAGGCATGACTCCTGTTTGGTTTGCACATTTCCAACTGGATGTGGGGCTGCTGAGATGTGGGGATGTTGAAGGAAGGAGGACTTTGAGAAATTAAGAGCTCTAGTTTGGACCTGATTATGTTTTAAATGACTACAGAGTATCCCATGGAACCCACCCATAGGTTAATCTCTTACTGATTTGAGCGGTCAGGGCTCACTGACTAAATCCAAAGTTAACACGAAAAAAATGAGCACTTGATAGTAAAACTTTCCTAAGAGACATTTAATAATAGCTCTGTATAAAAATCTAATGAAAACAAAGATGAAGAGTAAATTCATAGTTACCCGGGAGAAGTAAGTTCCTGTGAGAATTTAGCTACTCATTACTTTAGTTTTAGTTTGGTGTTAATTTTATTCTGATAGAAAAGTAACAAACTTCTTACAGTCAATGTACATGATCTTTTACTAAAATATAATGCTTGAATAAAAGCATTTGAACATTTTGGCTTATATTAATTCTATTTTAAATTTAGTAAGTCACACATACACACACAGGGCAGCACAGTCATTGGAAATTAAGCAAAATATACCAAAAAAAAAGTCACTGGCCTTTTAATCCCATATTCTATGTTGGCAAGTAGATCACATAAACCCAAGCAAATATGCGACCTGTCAGATGCTGGTAAAAATCTGTTCATAAAGTAAGTCAGGGTAAAGGGATGGAGATTGTTGGGAGGGAAACAGGAAATTAGGTGAGGTTGGAAAGTCCTTAATAAAATAATATTTGGAGGGAGAAGAGATGTGCTGAGGGGCAGAGCTAGTAGGACACCTGAGAGGAGACTTCCAGGTCAGCATGACAAGCACAAAGACACTGAGGGAGGGCTGGAAAAGGCAGAGATCAGAATGAGATAGAGAAACACCTTCCAGCCTCTGGCTCCTGTGGTATCAGCAGCAGCAGCAGAGGCAGATGTGGCCACTTGTGCCTCTTCTTGAAGCCAGGACTCTTGATATAAGCTAATTATGTTCAAATCAAATCCTTCTCTGAAGTCCTAGATGAGAGGTAAGGACCCAAAAGCAGGGCTCACACTACCTTGTCAACCTGATGGGATCTGGAATCACAATGGAAACAAAACTCTGAGGTCTTCTGTGAGGGAGCTTCTAGATAAGGTTAGTTGAAGTGGGGGATACACACTACCTGAGGGTGGAGCCATTCCATGTACTGAATGATGTATAGAATCATCTGTTTTCTGAATGGGGAGTCAATATGAACAACTCTGTTTCATGCTCTGTCAGCCATGTTTTCCCACCATGATGAAAACCTGAAACCGTAAACTGAAATGAAGCCTTCTTTCCTTAAGGTCCTTCTGGTCAAGTATTTGGTGACAGTAATAAGTAACTGATAAACTGTGTCACCTTAACTCTGCTACTTATTGCATTGTCTGACCAAGGATAAATTATTTACCCAGGCTGGTTTTCTCACTTGCTTCACAGTTCCTATTTTGTGACTGAACGGTTTATATATACAAAGCCTAGAATAGTCCCCTGGCATGTAGCAAAAGCTCAATTAGATAAATTATAATTATTCTATTGTCATTTTATTATTGCCATTAAAACTCTCTCACACACTAGATAGTCGTGTTTGAAGGGCTTCACCTATTTTTAAATCTCTAGGGTTTAGTTTGGGCTTCACTAAGATTTCATGTGTTGCTGAAAACATGGTTGGGTTATTTGCTCATTGTATTGAGATGCTAGGGATTGAATCTGGGAACTTTCACATACTCAGCAAGCACTCGACCACTGAGCAGCACGCCCTGCCCAGAGAGCATCTCAAAATGCAGCTTAAACTGGGTATGTAGCCCAGGCTGATCTTGGACACAGATTGGCTTGCCACCATCTCTGGGATTCTGGGATTATAGAGGTGCATCACCAAAACTACTAACAGATCTTAGTTTCAACGCATCTGAATTCATCTTGAAACTACATAGTAAATCCAGTAAACAAATTTACTAGCATAGTTTTGCCCCTAATTTTAACTCACTCCAAAATCAACATTTTGATGAAGGAACATTTTTTTTATTAGCCCATCAATCTAAGCACAGTATTGTTTCCTCCAGTGTTCTGTAATCAGGGCTTCTATTCACAAGCACTTCCCAAATTCTCACAAGTATCCCTGAAGTTCATAATGATAGCCTGGGCCACGTAAAATCCCTCTGAATCCCCAAGAAGGACTGCACTGTGTTCTTCTAGGGAGAGCCTTTGCACTATATTCATAGTCTCTGAACAGTTGTAATCTCTGGATGTTATCCTTGGTGGATCGCTTTTCACCAGAGATCAGAGTTGTATTTTTTTAAGAGTAGATCACCTTTTGATCAGATCAGAAAACTGTATTAATGTACTAGAAACTGGATAACCAAGCATCATAGCTCACAAATGTTCACATGTGTGATACCTAATCAGGTCAAGGGAGGGGTGTCTAAGGAGAATAATGATCTGAACATTTTTCTATCCTGTACTTCTTGAAGTTTGAAAAAAAATATAAATCAGTGCACTCCTCCTTCCATACTAACAAACTATGGACATCATTTCCTTCACCTGTTAAACCCCTAAATTGGTAAAATGTAATGGAATCCCAGCATTGCTCGCTGTTTTCCCTCAAGCATTTAAATTGCAGTTTGCACTTAATTTCTTTCCTCTTAGCATTGGACTAATTGACAAAGAGGACACCTTTTAATGATAAAATAAGTACTGCCAACACTGATCACTGTGTTTATGGCTCTTTTTATTTTCACATAGTAATTTAATCTGTGATGGAGATAACACCACTATTGTGAAAGTCTTTATCAATTATCTTAATTACCAGAAATACTATTATCTGAACAGAAAGCTTTGGGAGGAATACTCCAAATCACTAGCTTTAGAACTGTGGGCAATTTTCTTATCTCCCTCTGTGTTTTAGTGTTTTCATGTGCAAAATGGTAAAACTCAGTCCTATGTCTGAGTTTTAAGGATTACATGTAAAATTCTTAGACCAGTGCCTCCAGAAAATAAGTACTCTATAAATATTAACCACTGCTCACATGATTTTTCATTCAATTGATCTACTTTATTGGGGTGATAGGTCTTCTGAAGGGACCCTAGGTTGTTATATGTTGGGATTCTGGATGCTTTAAGAAGTGGGATTTTCAATGGAGAAAGGGTCTTCACCTACAACTGCTCTTTCTGTCTGCTCCTCTACTGGGAACCTGAATTCAGAACTCTCCTTCCCCATGTCACCCTGCTTAGGACAAGGATAGAAGTAAGTGGCCATTCTGATCTTCAACCCATTTTTCTTTTGCAGTGAAGGCATTGCTTCTTCCTTGGGAGGGAACAATCTCAGTGGTCACACAGTGAAATTATCAGTGCAGGGCAGGTGCTTAAAGCCAGAGCCTCTGCTACACTCTCTGCCCTCCCACCTTTAGGTTACTATTTCTGCTTGTGGAGTCTTAAAACAAGAGGTCCAAGCCAGCAGGATGCTACACAAAGCAGTTTCTTTGAAAAATATTTTGGGGATAATCCGTGAAATATATAATATCAAAGTGAAAATGAATTCAGAATAATCTAAGTCCTCAAACCCACCCTACTACTTATTCCTGAAACCTCTGGTTTCAATAGAACTGTTTGTGATATATTTCAGTGAGTTAGTAAGAGGCTAACACTTGTATTAATAGTTTATTATTTTTTTCTGAGATATTTGGTCTCACAGACCCACACCAGTTTCTTGACCAGAAGGATGAATATACATGAACTGGCCAATGCTTGAGACCAACAGAAATAATTCTCATATCCTCTGCCACTCTGAGGACCAAGTCTGTATGGTTACAGAGGCTGAGTGCCCTGGGCAGCCTTCATACTGTAGCTCAAATTTAGACCCTGCCATCATCATTGCTCAGGGTTGCATTTTCTCTCTCACATAGCTCTTTCACAGGCCATATCTCATGTGATCCTTGAGAGATCTCCATGAAACATATAAAACAGGAAACTTTGACATTATCTTTTCATTGACTTTATATTGCAGGTACAAAGTAGCTATAGTCTAATAACAAACAAACTGAGGGATGTTATTCCCAAAACAGCAATCTTTCTACTATATTACACAGATGTCTTTTATCTGCTTAGTTAATAGACAATAATAATCAGATCAGGAACTTATACATATTACTATGGGCCATTTACTGTTCTAAATACTTGCTAAACACTCGTTTTAATCTTTCATGACTCCAATTTTACATGTGTAGAAGTGGAGTTATATAAAGACACAAATATAACTTGTTTAATATTCTAAAACTAGAGAATGGAATCAAATCCAGGCATTCAGGCCTCGGAGTATTTATTTCTAACCATTGTCTTACACTGTGTGTACTTATTACTTCTTTATTGTTCTGAATAAATAACTGACCATAAGGAAGGAAAGAGGTTTATTTCAGTTTAAGAAAGCATACACTCCATCATGGTGGAGAAGGCAAGTAACATGGTTGCCCATCACATTATTGTCAGGGTCAGGGAACAGAAGGCAAACAGGAAGTGGGGCCAAGCCTGTCCTCAGTAACCCACTTCCTCTAACAAGTTTCTACAACCTTCCTAAACAAGACTACCAGCTGGTGACCAATTTTTCAAACATATGAACCTATGGGGGACATTTTACATTAAAACCAAAACTCTTATGTCTTTATAATTAATAAGAGAATTGTCCCTGGGCTGGAGAGATGGCTCAGTGGTTAAGGCACTTGCCTCCAGTGCCTAAGGCCCTGGGTTCAATTCCCCAGGACCCACATAAGCCAGACCCACGAGGTAGTGGCCCTGATGTGCTCTCTCTCTCTCTCTCTCTGCTTGAAAATGAATAAATAAAATATTAAAAAAGAGAATTGTCTCATGAATCCAGAACTTTTACATAACCAATGGATTTGAAGTTCTGCATGTACCCAACATGTGACCTACACTAAAATATTCAAGGTATAATCAGAAGACATTAGCAAAGAATATAATTGATGCCAATGTTCAGGAAAGAAAGTTTGCATAGGAAAGATGGTAGTGAACTAACAACTATATTTTTAGACAAATTGACTTATTGTTTGGTTTTCCATGCTGGGGGTTGAATTCCAGTCCTTGAACATGGTAAATGAGAGTTCTACTTCTGAACTATGTTACCAGCCCCTACATAGTTATTTTTTTCCATTAATAGTATTTATGGCTGGGCGTGGTGACACATAACTTGTAATCCCAACACTCAAGAGGCTGAGGATCTTGAATTGGGGCCAGCCTGAGCTACACTGCAAGTTCAAGGTCATCCTGAGTTAAATAGAGAGACCCTTTCTAGAAAAAAAAATGCATCATGGACTATTGTATACTGCAGAAGATTAAGGTGACATAAAAACTTCATAAGATATAGCTTCCTTCACTGAATTCTGGACCATAAAAGGTATGTAAGTGGAAAAACTGGGAAAATCTGAATAAACAAAGGCTGCAGTTAAAACTCTTGTATGATTGTTACCTTTTAAATAGAAAAAAGGTATTTTGTTATGTAATATATTCAAAATTGGGAAACTGGGTGAATGATATAAAGGAAGTCTATGTATAGTCTTGGCATTTTTCTGTAAATCTAAAATTATTTCCCAGTTACATTTCAAAAGTATTTATAAAGGAAGGGTATTTCAGGCTACATATGTAAACTGACCCACTAGGAGAGGAAGAATTTCAAACACGGTTTTCCTTTTCCAACTAGTTGATACTTTTCTGTATATATATTTTTATATTATCTTTTCTTGTTATGGCATAAAAGATGCTTTCTAACAAGGCTTCATTTGAGGTCTGTACAAAGTTGGCTTTAGAGGGGGAACATGTTTAATGAAACTAGCCCACTTCTCACTTCTCTTTCTCTTTCTTTATAATAAGTTTTCAACTTTCTGGGAGATTATTTGAAATCCTGACATAATAGAAATAGTCTCCCTAGACATTGTGACCCTTAAATGTAGCCATTTCTCAGATGAAGCAGGAGGTTAATGAAGATAGAAGAATCCATTAGGGGAAGAAGCCATTATTCACATTTTATGTCAGGACACAAATCTCCTGTGCTAGAGAAAGAAAAAAAAAAGCTTTGTTTTGTTGGGTTGTTATGACCTATATTCATAGTTAAACCACTTCAGTCTCCAATATAGCTACGTCTCAAAGGAAAAAAAAAACTAATGTAACAGTCAGTACTGAGCATCAAACATGCATTTTAATATATATTTATTTAGTTTACAATTACATTATAAGGTTTACACATTCATTCAAGAAACCTTTATTGAAAACTGGCCAAATATACATAATGGATATGACTAAAATGTTTCACTTGAAGAGTGTGTGGTCTAGAATGATCTGGATGAGTACAAAAACGGTGACCTTCACACAGTGTCCCTAATATGATCAACTCATTCAAAACAGAGAAACATTTTAAAATTAATATCAGCCTTGAGAAGGAATTTGTTCAAACACCTTGTGACACTTGCCTTATTACTACAAACCCAGTCATGGAATACTCTGCCTAACCAGTTCCACTGGAAACTTCAAGCACCCAAGAGGCCTTAAATGTGTATAGGCATCTAATCTGTGATTACTGGGTAAAGTAGCCATTTGCAAACATTGTTAGGTTTGGTTAGGTTTACTTGTTTTCTCTGGTGGTATGGCTTGATCCCCATGGATTTGTACATGTTAAGCATATCTTCTTCCCTGGACCTAGATGAGATGCACCCCAGCCCTTGGCATTTTCAAGAATTTAAAGATGGAGGATCACAATATAAAATCCATACTTTCATCTCAGAGTGAAGGGTATTTCAGGCTTCATTTGTAAAATATTTTTTGAGCTACTTTTAGCCCTGTGCTTTTCTAAGTATTTAATTCTTATGCACCTATACAAAAAGAGTATCATTGTCTCTAAGGTTTCTGAATGCTGGACCATTTTCAAATTTTAGCACATGTCTCCCAAGGAGACTGTCACCCCTATAGCTCTGTCCACTTTGGTAGACACTGTTCTGGGCTAAAGCCCTCCTGCAAATCTGTAAATCCATTTCTTTTTCTTTTTTATGATTTTTTGTTTGTTTGTTTTGTTTTTTCCAGGTAAGGTCTCACGCTAGCGCAGGCTGACCTGGAATTCGCTATGTAGTCTCAGTGTGGGCTTGAATTCATGGTGATCCTCCTACCTCTGCCTCCTGAGTGCTGGGATTAAAGGTGTGCACCACCACACCCGGCTTCTAAATCCATTTCTAATGTGTGGCTTTCATGCTTATAGATTCTATTTTCTTGCCTTGAAATGTCTGTTGTACTCCTTTAATTACCTTTTTGTGGAGGGAATGAAAAAAAAAGAAATCTCTCTCAATGTCCCTAAAGCCCCAACCCTTTCTTAAAATTCACCAAGAAAAGCAATTATCGTTTTGCACTCTGTTGATCTGTCTGGACATTACCTCTCTGTGGATCATCCATTTAGGCCTGGAATTTAAAAATCCTCATAATGCCTACTTCTCTGTCACCAACTGATTAAACGTCATGCCTGGGTTACCGATCAAACTCGCCATCATGTTGAGCTGTCTCACACTGACACTGATCTCCTAAGGAAGAACCTGTGGTGTTCATGGTAGTTGTGGTTTTTGCCACTTTGTCCTTTTAGCACCATTTCAATCTCAAGGTAGTTATCAGTCAACAAATTTCCAAAATGAAATGCAAACTCTTGGGAAGAAGCACAGGATTTCTGCAGAGGAGTAAAATGGACCTTGGCATGGACTTCCAGACAAAATGAGGATGGTAAACTCGGCAGCATCCCATCGTGGATGAGAGAGGATTTCATGAAGCTCCATCGTTATGGGAGCAGCGATGAGGACTTGAGGTTTGCTCGGGAGAGATGTCATCCAATTCAGTGGTGTAGCCAATAGTAAACTGCCCATTCGCCAGTAAATAATCCCCCTCCCACAAGCTAGGCAAGCGGACCTTCACTAAATCCAGGGGATTACAAAGAAAAAAAGGATTTAAAATAAAAGAGGGAGTGGTTGGAAAGAAGAAAAAAAAGAGGGAGAAAAGAATGAGAGAGGCTAAGGGGTGAGAGTGGTCAAAATACATTATGTGTATGTATGAAAGAGTCAAAATTAAAAGAAAAGACAAGTTTCTGGGCTGGAGAGATGGCTCAGTGTTGAGGATCACTTCCTGTGCAAGCAGGAGGGCAGGAGGAGGCCTGAGAGCTTGCTCAAGTTGGTCCCCAGGCCTTCCATGATAGATGTAGCTTTTTATGTCTGTAACTCCAGGCCTCTGGACAGCAATAAATAAATAAATAACCACACACACACACACACACACACACACACACACAGAGGCCATCACCACCTCCATAGCCACCATCAAATTATGTACACACATACAAAAATTAAAGGAAATAAGATGATATCATTGGGCCAGTGAAAACCAGGAATAATCTGAGACTATCTAATTTACAATGGCTTTTTCAAAAATTTCATCGATAATTATATTCTAGAACATGAGGTATTAGCACTAATACTGAATTTCTTATGAAATATATTTTTTTTAAAAAGACAAAGAGGCACATCGGGGAAGAGGGAAAAGGAGAAGTTAAATGCTTCTCTTCTTGAGAACTGAGGCACAGGATTGTGTTTATGGTTTTCTCCCTAGCTGTTGAAATATAGTTTTCAGATTAACATCTAAGCTGCAACTTTAGCTGATTCTTTGGAGTTTGGATACGTAGCAACACACAGCAATGCAACACCTGAGTGTTCAGAATGCTCTGAGCTGGCTAGAACAATGTAACAATCGAAAAATAAGTGATATGTTCTGGATGTAGGCTCTCTTCTCCAATGCATGTCCTAACAAGTTACAGGAAGTCATTCAGGGAAAAGCAGGGAGATGCTTATTTTGGTCTGGGTCACAGTTATTAGGATCTCCAAGTGTCATCCGATTATGTCTACCTGACAACTGCCTCATGAAATAATATCCATAAACAACCCACATTTGTACAGAAACTATTTGAAAAGAATAAGAGTCTCGTTAGTTTTCAAATATATTCTTTAGTAGAATTTACTATTTACCCAGAACAAAATAGATTATTTTCCCCAAAACACACATTCTTCGAAAATCTCACCTTTTCTGTATTGCACTAATAGGCATTTGGAGAGAGATTCAGCACCCCCCTATTTTCTTAAGGTGAGCGAAGCTGCATCTTTACAGAGCATGTGAATGTCTCTTTGGGAAAATAATGAGGTTTTGCTAGTTGACTATAAGCACCAAGATTTGTACCAAGTCAGCAGCAATGCTGTCCCCAGTGCCTGCCACAGGCTTCCTCTGTTGCTAGGAGAGATGGGAACCACTCCAGCACAGAGATGGAAAGCCTGATAAAACAACCTCTTGGCTCCATCAAGCTGGTTCCCACTCTGCTGGCCAGTGTGAGACTGTGCTGCATGCAGCACTGGGGATTGGGAAGCTTGGTGACCAACAGTGCAATAGAAATCCCAGGAAGGAAGGACAATCTGACTTGCCTTTGCTTCTCAGCGCCCTTGGATTTTAACTCTCATCTCAGTTCTTTGCAAACTTGGCAAGTCACATAACATCTCTGAGGTTTGCATTGTCATTTTGGAAATGTTCACAACAGTTTATGAAGATATTAGAGGGGGAAAATCAAAACACGGAAATGGGCTCACACAGGCATGTATATACACCATGTTTGTGCACCATGTACATACACCATGTATATACACTATGAGCTGGCAAAGCCTATGTAACAATAGAAAATATAGAAAGTATAAGTGGTATCTCTGGATTTAGGCTGTCTACTCCAATTCATGTCCTAGTAAGTTACAGGAAGCCATTCAATTGTGAGCTTGGCAATCAGAGGGTGCTTAATATAGAACAGACATTTCATTGACAAAATACCTTACATTTAAATCACATTTTTCTAATAAACTATGTGAATTAGATTTGTCTCATTTAATACACAGAATGGAAATATCCAGATATTTGGAGTTATGAACTTCCCAGGTTAACCACTTCTGCTTTTTTATTCAGTTGTACTCATCTATGAGAATCAAGTAAAATGTGAGAAAGGGGATTAGTCTAAAGGGGCTTTTGAAAAAAAGGTAACTTAGAAAAAATGCCCTTCATGCATATTCTTGGACGAGCCTTAAAGTGAAATAAGCCATGAATATATGGCAGGTGGTTGGATACCAATGCAGATGCCAAATGATTTGATCTACCTGTGCAAAGTCTACAAATGCTTTTATTTTCCTCAGCTCACTCTATCTACCTCCTCCATGCTGGTGAGAAGATGTGACACCAGCTTATGCTCCTGCCATGCATTCCCTGCCACCATGGACTTCCCCCTTAAAAGGCAAGCGAACATAAACCCTTTCTTCCATGAGCTGCTTCTGGCTGGGTATTTTGTTCAGCCACAAGAAGGTAATTTAAGCCTCATGAGGAGTGTCTCTTCTGCCTGCCTGGGAGAGTGTTAATAGGTGTGATCACCTGTGGGTCTCCTGATAAAGATCACAGCTCTTCTAGTTCAAGATGGTAATGGTCATGTCCAACCCAGGGAAAGCAGATACTTACCAGTGATTGAGCTGAAACTATCAACTATTGGTTTTCTCTCATGATCCCCTGCCTGCTTCAGCTCTGACTTGGTCAATTTTATCCCAGTCATCGACAAGACATACCCAGCCTTGGCCTTTTTATGGATTCCTTCTCTGCTGCAACATAGTCTGATGGCTCCTTTAATCTCAAAGTACACACACACCCCGTTCTCATCCTACTATCTTCAAAGAGATGATGTTTGAGTTTCAACCCTGCAGGTAAGGAGGACCTGAATAGTTCTTATTTTAAACATATCAAAAATGAACTGTCATAAAGTAAATGACACTCAGTCAGCACCCTGGAGCTCTATGGTGGCAGAATTCAGAATGGTGCTCAGTTCTTCTATTTCTGAGCCCAGGACACTCTTCCTGTATTCAACCCTCTTTGTCAATCAAGGACTAGGGTGACAATTTTTGAGATGACCTCTTCAAAGTAAGGTCACCAGCAACACATTCCACTTTGCTTTTGTCTCTGAACGTGGAGCTTGCCTTGTGCTTGTAACAGAGCTGCCAACCCTGGGTGCTGGGTCCTTGCTTATGATAAGTGACGTATCTTTAATTATCACATTGCACAGACATAGTAATCTATCCTCCCAGGTATGAAGGCCCATTAATAACTCTCCGGGGAAGGGAGGCAGCGTCCTGTCACATGATCTGCTCTCTGATACAGAGTTCCCATAATCAGGGCTAACATGCCCTCTAATATGTCACAACACTCATTGTTTCTCAGCCTCACACAATATACTACCCGTGAGCCAAGCCCTTATCATTTAATAACACTCACTGATACAGAAAGCAGGAGAGAATGGAAAAACACCAAGAGGGCGGGAGAGGCTAGGTTAGTACAGATGCTTGGGGGGGCTGGGGGGGACTGACACAGGCTCTTGCAGCTGAGAGTTCCGGCCAATGAACATATACCCTTTAACCCCACTCCTCCCTGAGGCTGGGAAGAACTGGCAGGAGAGAGACCATACACACAGAGAGGAGCTGCTTTGGGGGGATAGAATGATAGAAAGAAAAATAAAGGCCACAGTCTGTGTTCCTGTTCAGCCTAAGTGGGGTTTTTAAGTAACTGCTTTCTTCTTCAAAGGAAATGCCACTTGAAGTGGAAGATTGAGTTGGAGTGTGTCCTGGGAATCAGGACTCATGGGGACCTTAAATGTTGGTCCCAGTGCAAGTATTTGCAAAGTGGGTGGGGACATGTTGCTGAATGGCCCAGGGCTTGGTACAGAGGGATGTGCTCTAGTTATTTAGTCAGGATTATATAAAAATGATAATAATAATAATAATAATAATAATAGGCAATCTTAAAAGGTCCTTTGGGTGAGCCACACAGTGTGCTGAGGGCCTTTCAAGTGTCAGGTCATGCTCACAGAAACCCATATAGAACTTTATTTTCGAGACAGTGTCTCACATGTACCCCAAGCTGCTGGGATTCCAAGTATGAGCCACTAGGCCTGTCTTCACATGGAGCAAGAGAGCATGGAGAAATGACATAATTCACCTAAACCACAGAGTTGTTAATATGAAGTGATAGTTGGCAGGGCAGTGTGACTCCTGAGCCAGTTCAGTGTTGAGGTCTGCCATTAAATGACAATGACAAGGATGTGAATTCAAGGTAGAGGGCAGGGAGGGAAAGAGAGAGAAAGAGAGAGAGAGATCTACAAAGGAGCATGGAAGGAAGATTACTTAAGTAAAAGTAATTTGCATGTCAGACTGCCAACTTGCCCCTCTGTGTCATCAGCAGGTCAACCCCACTTTCCAGGCTCGAGCTGAAACAGAACACCTGGTCTTTTTTATACACACTGGAACCTCCGAATGAGGAGGCTGCTGTTAACCCCCAGTTACCTCACACTTTAACTCTGCAACCATAGCTCAATAAGTCTCTGGGAGCTTCATATCTCCATATCCAAACTGAATTTTAAAACTAGCTATGAATGGCTCCAAACCCTCATAAAGATCAGAATCAGCAAATGTTCAAGTCTCATATAAAATTCATAATGACATATTTTATTTCCTATCCCATCCTTGAGGATGTGTGTGAGGTGCTTGGAATCCAATGTCATCACTCAGTCTCCCATCATGTTAGTGAGGCACTCGGACACTAAACTACATCCCCAGCCCCTGCCATCAGTTTAAATCATCATGAGGTCACTTATAATAAATAATACAGTAAATATTGTATGCAAATAGTTTTTATACTATGCTATTTAGGGAATAAGAAAACATCTGTACATATTCAACACAAAACTTTTTTTCACTAAGTTGCTATAAATGCTTGGTTGGATCTGCACATGTGGCCTGCATGGATGTGAGGACCAAGTGTATTGTCTGGGATGCTCTCCAGTATTTAACTGCTGATACTGGGCTTCCTACTGGGACTCGATGAGAAGGGTGACTAATTCTGTTACCATGGTGATCCCACCAGAGAAACAATCTCTGTTTCCTTCATAGGATGGGTATCCCCAGGAGTGTTAAGGTTGGCTCACTGCCGTTTAGGCAAAACACATTCAAACATAGATGTGTCTATTTTTATCTTTAAAATCTCCAGGTGTTTCTTATATTTTGTCATGTGATTGTGTGTGTGTGCATAGTCTAGTGTTGCAGGGTTCTATTTTGTTACCCTATGTGAACAGTCAAATGGATTTGGAGGTTATGGCATCAAAAAATTAAATGAGGCCCTGGGTCTTTACAGTGCCCAGCAGCTGAAATCAATGAGTCACATGGATAAGATATCACCAATGTCAGAAGACCTGGATAGGGATGTAAACCTAGTGCCAACATGGTGTATACATGGCTTGATTTTTTTTCTTAAAATGCCATGTCTTTATTTTAGACCACAAAGACAGAAATAGCAATAGTAAGATAGACTCAAAGGACCATGTACTATGCTGGGGGAAAACCTATATTATCATATACCTGGATTTGAAGCCTGGGTTTTTAAAGAAAGTCTTACCCTAAAGGGCAGATTCAAGCAGATAATAGTAGGAAAAATTCCCTCTCAGAAAAATAATTTCCACTTTAAGCTTACAGGATTATTCTAGCAGTATGTTAAAATATACGGAACCATGTTGACAGTGCCCAGTTAGCTTTCTCTGTCATTTGGTCTATTTCTCGGAGTCACAAAATAGATTAAACTCAAATTTGAGGTAATCCTCTCCCTTAATTCCTCCTCCCTAGAATCAGATACCCGCAGCAATGCCTGGAATATGACGTGCCATTCTGACCTCCCTCGTTAAGAAGGATATTGAAATAACAGAGATGCTACAAAGATAGAAAAAAAACAAGAAAGGAGCCCTGCAAAGACAAGAAGATAAAGCATATGAGGAGAGGTGGTGAGAGCTAAATTTGAAAAATCTGGCAATGTGATGACTGCAGGGGACTCAATCACAGCCTATAAATATCTTCAAGGTAATAATGTAATTGAAGGGAACAAATTATCCATAGTCTTGAAAATGATATGACTGGAAGCAATAGCCTGAAGCAATGAGCAAAAAAAAAAAAAAAAAAGTTCAGGTAAAATTGCCAAAAGGTGGAGGAAGAGAAATTCTTTACTATCTGAAGGATGGAACAGGCAAAGAAATCCCCAGAGGAAGTGTCTGATGCATTGTAATAGACAGCTCAAAGCCCTTAAGAATGAAACAGAGATTAACAATTGTACTCCTCAATGCTCTTGTCAGAGTTCGAAGCTCTCAGATGTACACCTAAAACATGCCTCTCCCCCATCGGAGCAGTGCAAAATACTGGGAGATTTGTGCAGACTCCTCCTTAAGGAACAGTCAGGGAAATCTTGGCACTTCCATCTTGTGAAATTGAGAGAGACAATACAGGAAGTAGTTTCTTTCTAAGATGTATCTCATGTTTTATTTTAGAAATGATACCTACCTCCCTAGAAAAATTAATGAAATGCTCATCTATAAAATACACTTTGTGCTAAATAAGGAGGTCCTTGAAAGAGTACAAAAATATTAAACAATTGAGCTAGTATCATTCATGACTATGCTTCATAACTTTCATTTTATATATATATATATATATATATATATATATATATATATATATATATATATATGCATATATAAGGGAGACCTGAGTGCATTAGCCATTGAACTTCCTGAATAGGAAAATATGTAGCCTAAAGATAATAGTATAAAACCAACTTCTAAGAACTTTAAGTATTAAAAGTAATTATGGGGCTGCAGAGATGGATCAGCATTTAGACACTTGCTTGCAAAGCCTGATGGCCCAAGTTCAATACCCCAGCATTACCCATGTAAAACCAGATTACCTAAGTGGCACACGGACGTTCGTTTGCAGTGACAGGAAGCCCTGTCTGTACTCACTCTCTCTATCTGCTTCTTACTCTGTCTCACTCACTCACAAATACATAATTAAAACGTTTAAAAAATATAATTGTCAAGTTTAAAATGTTTCAGAGTTTTATTGATGTAAGATGTGTGAAGGCATGACCCCAAACTGCTAACACAAGTTCTGTGTGAGAAGTCCCAAAAGCGAATGCCCACAGGTCTAGCAGATAAGGAGGTGGAGGAAGCAGCTATGGGACTGGTCAGGGACAGGCTGGAGACCAGAATGGTGTGACAGTATAATATTACACACAGAATGATGGAGTTTCCTCATCTCCAGTGGCTACGTAAGAACACTGGCCGAGTATAACTGTGCCTGCTAATTCTTTAGACGGAATTGATCATGTCTATTTGTGGATATAATATGTGAACTTTTAAAAGTGTGTGTGTGTGTGTGTGTGTGTGTGTGTGTGTGTGTGTGTGTGTGTGTGTGTAGGCCCAAGGGACAGAAACAAGATACATTCTCTAAAACCTTTAGATTGCCACATGGAAGACCAACCACCAATACTCTGTGCTCTATGGCTCTGAATTAGCCATGAGGACTGGTATGGATAAGGCTGGTATTCTCTGTCATATCACCCACCAGGCACTCAGGAGAGGAAACGAAGAAAGCCCTTCCCTTGTTTGCTCTTTTGCCCAAAGCTTCCAGGAAAGAAGGGGATGTTGGAACAATTGGAAAAGGCTTATTTTATTTTATTTTGTTGAGACAATGGTTCATTCCTTAGCTGTAGCCTAGGTTTGCCTTGCTCTCTTGACCTCCCTGCTCAGACTTCTGAGTGCTAGGATCACAGGCTTACATTCCCATGCCCTGTTTTCTAGTTTAGATATTTGCATATAGACACCCTGCAAATGTTCCTGGCCAGTGAAGAAGACATAGTTGTCTCCCTGGGAATAGCAGGAAGTCTCCCAAGAGGGATTTGAATCCTTAAACTCTACTAAAGACAAAAGCAAGCAGCACAGACTTCCTTATGGATACACAGGGATGGAGGCAAGGTTTCTTTCCAGAAATCAGTGGGGTGGTTTTCAGATTATAGAAATTCTATGTACAAATTTACAAGGTGGCTCTGGCTGGTTAGCAATAGTGTGAAGTTTATATAACAGTGTTCTATTTAGATTGGAAACACACACAGACACACACACACACACACACACACACACACACACACACACACACTGACACATGTAAGCTGACATCTTACTCTGTGAAGCAAAGGGTTCTGTGTAAATGCTGTGGTCTCAACCTCCAACTCATAAAGATGTCACATGGAACCTTCAGACCAGTTCATATTACACAGAAGCCTTTGGGGTTAAGGATCATCTTGCAACAAAATCAGTTGCTTTCTTGCAGAGAGAAACTAGAACTCAATCTAATGTCTCAAAAGTTTATCATCCTCCTGTGCTGGAGTTCCCCCAACAGAAGAAAACTTGCTTAGCATATTATTTATATCAAGCTCTTTAACAAAGAGACAATTAGTAGAAACGAGAAAGGTATTCCTATTATGCCTTCTGTGATCTCTCATGTTCATTATGGAAAAGGGGTGTTGTTTGGTGCTTGTAATTAAAAAATGATAATTACATCTTAGGATGCAGTATTAATAAAGTTCCCAGAGGAACAGGGTCTGCTGAGATATTGCAACTACCCAAACTTCCATGAGCCACACTGAGAACCACAGTGAGTCATTCTTCTTTTGGAACTTTGCAAAGATAAATAAAAGCTGGAGCTGCAGAGAAAGGAAAGCAAACATTTCCCTCCAGTGCTGACTTACTGTCTGCGTCCCATCCAATGTTTGCGAGTGTTTAATCCACACACAGCTTGAACGGGGAAGCTCTCACTCCCTGTTTTGCAGTGTTTGGGTGGGATTCAAAGGAAACATGTGGCTCCATTCTGTTTCTTCCAACATTCAGCTAAGTCAAGGGAAAAGCCTAATTCATACCAACACTGTCAACTACCACGTGACACGATCACTTAAATAACAAACCAAGAAAGCAAAGATACTAGACCCAGAGAGACATCCCATTTGGCAGGTGAGGAAAGTACACTGGAAATGGTGCTGTCTCTCTCTAGGGGGGCTGGGCTTTCATTTGGATGGTGTGGGATGTTGTCTCTTCTTCTGTAGTTTGTATGTTCAGTAGTTTGTATGCCCTCAGCAATTTTCTATCTGTGGAATATAGATGGCTGTTCAGAAAGAAATGTGTCCCATCACAAAATTGGGCCACAAGATTGGCCACAGACAATTTCAAGAAAAAAGATGAGGAGGTGGAATTCAAGGTGTGGGTGTTAGTGCTTTTGTTTCATCTTGGTGCTGAATACCAACTCAGGGGGTCATTATGGTGGTTACAGTGGAACCAGATAGCAAGTGAGTCTTTGGGACTTTTTTTCCCCTTAAATACAAGACTAAGAAAAAAATTTAGATGAAAATTTTAACCGTAGAAAATGCAAAGATAGCAATAAACATTTGAGTTGGGCTGGGGAGGTGGTTCACTGGGTAGTTCTGTTTTGCATATATGAGTACCTGAGTTTGGTTCCCCGACATTTAAAAGCTGGGTACGGTGGCACATGCTTGCAGTCCCTGCATTGGAGAAAAGACGGAGGTTTCCTAGGGTTTGTATCGGATGCACATATACCTACACACATGTGTGCCCATGCTTATATGAACGTGGGTATACATACATACACACAGACAAAGGTACATGCACCACATGTATATACTCAGGGAAAAAATACTTTGGTGGGTATGCTATGAATCCTTTCTCTAGTTCACTGTTAAATACCCTGCTATCATATTGTCACAAAGCATAGCCTGCACAGATTCTGATGTCATTCCTTAGATGGTTGCTCTAGAATATAAGCTCCTGGAAGGCAGGGAGGGAGTCTATCTTGTTTCCTCTGCATCCCATCACAGAACAGTACTTGACACAGAAGTAGCTGTGAAGTAATTAGCACATCAATCATTTTCACCTAAGTAGGTTAACTAATCTCTACTGGCCTGGTTAATTTCATTTGTGAATAGGATTCTTCCCACTTGCCTCTGACCTACCTTTATTTAGTTGGTCCTGTTACAGTGCTAGGTAGATGGGACTGTATCTAGTTCAGCTCACCTTCTGGGAGACACCTGCTTCATTTGCAAAGGAAACCTGCACTTTGTGGGTGACAGATTGTGTACTCAGGCTGTTCTGGAAAGCTGCTGCGTCATTCCTGTGTCACCGCACAGTTCATTTTCCTTTTTCTCAGTTTAGTGTTGAGTTTGAACTTGGATGTCTAGCTAGGTAACAAGCTCAGCTCCAGCTGTGCTGATCTAAGGAGCGAACACGAAAGCCTGTTAACCTGAGGAATTGGGCATCCAGTGAGGAGCAAATTAAACAGAATTTGCTCACACTTCTATAGATGTGATTTGCAGGATGAAGGCCTACCTTTCAAGCTTTGACCACAGTCTGCCACTAGACATTAGAAGCGAACAGACCGAGGAATGGCAGGCCAGACTGCTGTGAGACACTAATATCTAGTTTCAAATTAGAAATGTAGAAAATTAAATACTGACTGCAGAGAGAATCAGGGGTCTTCAAGCAAGCGCATTTAAAGACTTCTATTGCAGAATTTATCATACAGTGAATTGTGAAATTGCATTTATCCTACAATTTCTGCTGATATATGCTAAATTTTAATGGATTTATGTTGAAATTTGGGAGCTAAAGTTACCTCTGAAGCTTCTGATCTACCACCCTAGGTTCAAAACTTCAGATTAGTTTCTAAGGCAAGCCTTTCATTTTGCACAGGATATCAGGAAAGTAGTGTGGGGAGTGGGGTGGACTAGCAGCACGGAGAAAGAAAAAAGCCAGTAAAGTATGGGGGAGAAAACATGTAATATACAAGGATGGTGTTTCTTGAATCAAGAGAAAACAACTTATATTTGGTTATATATTCTGCTTTTGCCAAGATACTGTGCTTCGTTCCTTTTTGATTGCTTGCTTGTTTTGGTTTATTTATTTTGTTGTTGTGTTGGCAATATTAACCCAGGACATGATAAGCATCCTCCCACTAAGCTGTACCCCAACTTCCATATTCAACAATCATGCCAGAATAGATTTTAGTAATTATTACAAGTTCTGCTAAATTCTCATCTAATCTTTGTTACCTGTAATTGCTTACAGCTACAAGAGTTTACAAGCTGAATGTTTAAAAGATTATACATCTGTATCACGATGTTAGAATCTAACCTTAATGTGTTCATGTGTAAGTGAAGGTATATCTATCAATTCAACCATGCTGTAAAGATTAGATAAGCTGATCTATGAAAATTGGCTACACAACCATGCAGAAGTTATTATGAAACTGTGCTTGTCATCACAAGACAATATTAGGTCTCATCTTCCCCCAAAAAAACAATGAGTGGAATTATTTCCAAAAATGAGTTTGCATTTAATAAAGACCTAGACGTCTCTATGACTATTGGGGCAATTTGCAGGTATCCAAGCTAAGACAATCATGAGGGTGTTTAATTCTGTGCCTCATTTCATGATCAGTGGCAGTTCTCCCTTGGGGAATTTCAGCATTATTATAAATCTAAACTGTCCTCCCCAAAATGAAGTATGAGGTCTAGAGAAACCTCTGAAAAGGACATCATTTGAAGGTCACAGAAGCTGAGGGGTTCTGCCTGGTTTCCAACTTCCCTTGAAAAGAAAAGGGAACAGTAGGTGTGGGAAGGCTATAGTAGGAGTTTGTCTGTGTGTGTAGATAGGTCCAATATACATGATCGGCTGTCATAAAAAATGTCATTGTGACATTCATCATCTTGGGTTTTATTATTATGAAAACAATTTTGTTCTTTCTATAGATCTTTCAGTACTGACAGGGAGCATTAATATACGTGTGTATATATTTATATATGTATATATTTATATATTTGCTCTTCCTCACAGACTTATGAAGTTGTCAAAATAGTATCTGTAGCTCTACCACTTGCATGGAATAACTTCCAGTTGGTAGTAATGGGAGAAATGAATGTCAGGTCCCCTGTCTCGAGTTACTAACACCCAGGACAACCAGCAAAGGGAGAAATCTAGAATCCTGGCGACAGGACAGGAATGACAAAGATTATGTGCTCATAATTACTAATCAGGGCAAAAATAAAATGTCACATAAAAGTGGTGTGACTAAAACGTGTGACAAAAGAACATTAACTCCTCTTACACTTAAAAACCTCTCAATTGCTTTGATTTCTGTAAGACTTCACTATCTAGGTTATCCTGTATCCTCTAGCCTTTTCTTTGTAGCTCCATCTCTTTTCTTCCTTCATCTTATAAATGTATTTATGTGTTTCCCATGTTTCTACTCATTTTCTGGAGATCTTAACAATCCTCAAAGTTTCCTCTGTCATTGCAAGTTGTGAATTCTCCATTCCCTACGGCCACCCCTGATCTTTTATCTGAGTGCATTATACATTTCCAATTGGATATTTTAAGGCTCTAACTCTTGGATGCCTTGTATTTTATATCACCAAACTCAAACTCTCACCATTTACTACAGTGTGTTTCTCTTGTGTGTCCCTGTACCTGTTTCTTCTCTCTGAAATATCCTTCAGTTTCACCATCATCACCTCCTTATGAGCATAATCAAAACACAAATACATCATAAAAACATTTTTCTTAGACTTCATAAGCAATACCTTAGTATCTGTCTTTTTCATCCCATTAAAATATTCTGCCTGGGGCTGGGGAGTAGAGTGCTTGCCATGGAGTAAGCATGAGGGACAGCACCCACACAAAAGCTGGGTATTGCAGAAAGCACCTGTTATACCAGCACTACAGAAACAGAGACAGGAGGATCTGGACGGCTTGCTGGTTAGCTAGTCTAGCCAAATCAGTGAGCTCAGGTTTTGTATGATACTATGTCTCAAAGAAAAGGAGATAATTGTTGAGAAAGACATTTAGCAATGACCTCTAATGACCTCTGTCCTCCAGCATGCACACACACCCACATAAACTGCATATATATCACACAAACATGCAAAAATATTTTTAGAAAAATAAGAAAACATAAAAAGTGTATAATTTAGATATAATTTATACCTATATATAGCACTATATATATATATATATATGTGTGTGTGTATATTTATTTATTTAATGTAAACAATAGAAGGACTATTTATGGGAAAGAAAAAAGTGAAGGGAGGAGAGTTGAGGAAAAATCAGCTCATCAATAGGAAAAAATTTATGATATAGTTGAGATATGTATATATGCATATATGCCATAATGAAACCCATTACTTTATACACCAACTTAACAATTAATAAATAATACCCAAATTGAATATTTCATCTTCTACCTAAACCCTTTCAATATGCTCACTTTGATTTTTCAAACAATCTGTCATCACTATGGTACTGAAGTCATCCAAACTATGTCCACATAGTCCCTGGGGGAAAACCCAACAAAGACAGAGCTATGCAGAGTTGTTTTTAGTTCATTCAGAATTCTCCCGTAGGTTACTCGAGCTGCTCATGCAGACCTGCAGGGCAGCATCGTGTCTAGCATCTGTGTTTTACTAAGCAGTTAAATCATTCATCCAAGGCCATGGAGCTTATGAAGGCACAAACAGAGCGAGAATCATAAGCCACTTGCCTCTAAGGCATGTGCTCTCTCGGATCTTTTCTTTCATAGCATTTATTGTTGTCAAACTCCTCAGGGATTTGGAGAATATCCCTCCTTTCATTCCTTTGATGTTACACGTATACCACTGTCTTCATTGGGTGTGTTCCTTCGTCAGCTATGCCAACTGAATGAAGTCTGAACCACCTCATCCATGTACATTAAAAAATATCTTTAAACTAGACATATTTTACCTTCCTTGACATACGCGTGATTATGCTGTAATATCTAGACAAATGTATGATCATTCTAGACGTTCAGCTACTTCCCATCTCCAACAATTTTAAATAAATTGCTTGTCATAAAAATGTGTTGATTGCCACCATGGTTTCGACTCTGATAGTTTCATTAGGAGTTGATCATCATTAAGAGTCAGAAGTGGATCTGAAAGCCCTTTTGGTCGTTTATTGGCATTGCTATCTTGCAAAAATTCTTTAGCTTCATTAAACATTAGTTGCCTTGTTCATAAAATGAGGATATTAATAATGACTACCTCATTGAGCAGTTGTGAGGGCCTAATAAGATAATGCAAACAAAATTCTCACACAATGCCCTGTACCTGGCATTCTGTCCATTGGTTTTAATGTTAATGATCACAGTGGCTGCCATGCAATACCCCTGGAAGATCTGGGGTAAATGCAGGCAGTAGTCCTCCATCCATTCACCCACTACCATTTTAAAGAAAATGGAATAGGAAAATTAAACTGTATTACGGAGGTTAATGAGGGAGTCAAATATGGACTACGAGACTTAATTGTCAATCATCCCCTGTCATCCTGAGTATGAACTGACTTCAGGATGAAGGTTGGCACATAGGGATCAGCAAGGCTTATCTAAATGTCTATAAGTGATTTTAGGCTCCAAAGGTGTCATCTCAGCCTGGGAAACATCAGGTCTGGCTGTCAGTAGTATCTCTGAGGCTAATCCAGTTATACATCTCCCTCAGCCATCTATCAGCGAAACACTAACAAGTTGAAACAGCGGAGGTGACAGGACCAGGATCTGAGCATATGATTGTGTGGAGTGGACAGCTAATGAATTCCCTCATCAGTGTGCTGAGTTTCCAGGCCTTCTGAATACAGCCAGGGATCCAAGATCCATCATCTGCAGCTTCAGGGAGTCAATGAGTTATTTCTTGCCCTGTTGCACTGAACAATACCCCAGGAGTAATGACTAGTCACAGTGTAAGCGGTGGGACGTTAAGATAATTCATCTCACTGTCAGTGTTAAGTCAGACGAGCCCCAGCACCCACATGATGGGATCCAGAGTTTCTCTGCTTGTTGTGCTTCAAATTCACGTTGCCACAAAATCCCTGCTACTTTGGCTTGTTTGCTTAGTTTGATGACTGCAGAGATATAGGATACAGCCCATCAGTTAGCTTGCAATCAGGAACTACCCTGCTCCCTAAGAAGTTTATCTTAAACACAAACACTGTTTAGTAAAAGAAAGCATACAGTTTTCTATGAATTAAATAGTTAATTGAAGAAAAATGATCCAGTATCAATGTAAAATCCATCCATGATTGGAATCTCAGTGTATGCCAGGAGCTAAGCAAGAATTTTATAAAGTTACCCATTAAAAGAGATGACACCTGTTTTCTTCCAATTTTTGTGCTCTATCAGGCTTAAAAGCTCTATGTCAGTCAAGACTGACCAGGGCATCTCCAACACACAGCTCCTTGAGGCCACAAATAAGTATTCATTTTATGTACAATGAATGATGTCCATGAACTGATTTTTAACCCTAAATTTTTATATTTCATATTGTTTGTGCATTGAGGAAAGTGATAAGAGAGTGTAAGGAATACTTGTGTAAATGATAAATGATGTGAAATGAGAACAAAAAACTCTTCATTTAGATGTTGCTTCTCATCATTATCTACTAGTCATCCAGTGTTTTCTATACATTGTTTCAACTCAGGTTTTATGACTGCATTACTTTACATGTCATTGCTATGTTAAATTGATAAGAACTCATTTGATGCCTTCAAGTAGCTTGGTTCTAACAGCTGTTCTAGGCTCTACTAATCTCCAAGTATAGGACCTAGTCGTGTGTCTTTGTCTGAATCCAGGATAGATCCAATCCATCCGGGGGCTTGTCTGATTGGAGAGTTTCCTTCCCTGTGCTACGTGCTCTGGTTGGTGTGGATCTTAGTGCTGTTAGTGCTGGGCTATGAGTTCCCATATCTCCCTTTTTCTTTTCTTTACTCTTCCTCACCGTTTCTTCTGACTTACAAATAGCATCTCTCCCTTTTCTAAGGTTAATAAAATTCGAGAAGGGCCTTCAGGGCAGGGTGGATTGCAGGGTGCTGAGCACCATTACATTAAAGAAGTGAATCTCAGTGCATCCCTTACCTTGCCACATGGGAGGAGCCAAAATGCAGCATGGGGAGACACCACCTTGTCATGAGGGGCTAACTCATCTGTTGACCTCAACCAAGATTCCCTCAGAGACAGACCACTAGATTCTATGTCTTTCACTGAAAGGGACATTCCAAAATCCCAAATGTAGATCAGATTAACCCAGAAAATTGCCTTATGATGAAATAAGATAGAATTTTTCTTTATAAAAGGAGTCCCAGAAGCTTTATAAAAAATAATGTAAAAGAAAAATTACCAATGCATGCTTTTTTCCTTGATGCATTTCTGTGTGGATACATATATACACATTCCCCTAAAGCAATCGATACAGACTGTCCTTCTGCATCTTTATAGCATATTACTGGTAGTAAGCAGTTTATTAACGATGGACTTCAAGTGACCCTCAAGAAAAGCCTACGACATAATATTTGCATGCCCGTTGAATGCAAATAAGGTAAAGTGACATGTGTGGCATGATCTGCTCAAGGTGCCTAACTTCCATGGTGTTGAGAGAAATGGATCATCCCGTCTCTTGGTTTCAAATTAAGTGCATTTTTCTATGTGGCATGCTGCCCCTCAGATCCATTCATGGAAACAAAAGTCATCGTTTTAGATAGAAATATCATGGGAAAAATACTGATCTGAGAAAATGCTCCCAAAGTCCTGTGCACATAACTGTCTTGGGTCCAGCTTACATAAGCAGTCATCACATCCAATTGTGACTTCCACTGACTTCTCTCACCTTCTTCTCCAGCTCTGCTGGGAAGGCACAGCTAAGCTGGAAGCTGCAGGGAGGAGGCCCAGCAGGCCCTCTCTGCACAAGTGGCTAATGATCTGGAAAAGCTCCTAAGCCCAGAAAACCCAAAGAGGCCTTTTTCACTAAGAACAAATAGCAATGAAAGGAACTACGCGCCAACCTGCCGTGCAGAACACTCTGTGGGAAACAGAATTGCATCTGCTGGACACCTTTGTTTGTTTGCTCACTCTCTCTCTCTTTACTTGTGTTACCTGTCTCTGAAACACCAGCATTCCTCTATACTCCACTGGACATTCCTTGAAATACAGTGCCTCAGTCCAATCCAGTTCTGACCATGGCCAAATCCAGGGATGAAGCTCCATTAACAGGCTTTCTCTGAAGACTCACTCAACAGATGTTGACGCTGCCAATATGAGGCATTCCAGGGTGAATTTATGTATACAATAGACCACGTATCACATTTCCGCTTTGCTCTATCCTCCAAGAGTCTTTGAATAGCATAAATTATGGAAAAAACAATATTATACCCTTCAAACTTCATAATTTCTCAATTTCTCCACATCTGACCCTGAAGATATATATCACATGTCTTCCAGAGAGCCCAGTTTCTAGAAGGAATTTTGCAACTTTGAATAAGTCTGTTCAGAAAGCATTCTTTGATCTTCTCTACCTTGACTTATCTAAAAATCTACATTATAAGTCAGGAAGAGAGTAGTTGAGGAAGGTTACAGATTTTTGTTAAAGAAAACAGATGCCCTGACACAAAAAAATTTCACTATTCCTGAAAGGCTCTTAATTAAAAAGTGAATCCAAGAGGATTTACTGTAAATTACACACAGGGAGAAAGAAATTAATACGGTGTTTTTTTTTTTCACCAGCATTAACTGCATAAAAAGAAGCTAATTGTTGCCCACTTCTCCCTGACCATCTATTTTGTAGATGGTAAAGAGAGGCTGTCAAGAGCCGCATAAAATAGCCACACTCTGTGGTAATCCTTCTTCTGGTCCCTCTCATATAATTGAAGGTGAGCTTGCCATGCCACAGCTCCTTAAAGCCTGGATGTGTGCTCAATGGGCAGGTGTCACTCACAAGTAATGCCGACTTCTCTTCAAATATTGAGCCGATTAACTCCTGAACAATAGATGTCACTGGAGAGAAACTTAGATTTGAACTAATAATTTTCAAAAATCCCTCAGCCCCAAGACACCCTTCCTCTAAAGATTTTTTAAATATTTTATTTATTCATTTTCAAGGAGAGAGAGAAAGAGAGAGAGAGA